>PVJX010003978.1:0-15148 GCA_004027295.1 Dolichotis patagonum
TTTTTTATCCATTCCTCAGTTGATGGGCACTTAGGTTGTTTCCAAGATCTGGCTATTACAAATTGTGCTGCTATAAACATAGGTGCACATATATCACTGTGGTATGATGTTTTCAGTTCTTCTGGGAATATGCCTAGAAGCGGAATAGCTGGGTCAAATGGGACTTCCATACCCAGCTTTTTGAGGAATCTCCAGACTGCATGTTAGTATTTAAAAAAAAAAATTGACACCATAATTTCGTAATTTAGACTTTTCAGTTTAGAATTTAAATTAAAAAAAAGTCTTACAAAAATCCTGATAATTAAAACTGCATCATTTCTAGGTTATTTCATTTCTTAGTATTTTAATTACTTCATAGTATTTAATCATATGTATAAACAAATCAAACAACTATGGCTTGATTATATCAGTTGAGTATTAGATTTGGTGTATACCGATAAATTGTACGTCATAATACTAATCTTCGAGGAAATAAATATCAATTATATAATACTTTTAAAAGATACAATTATGACTAATACTTTGCAAAAGTTTAACAGAAGTCAAACCTGGGAGTAATAAAGAGAAAAAGTCCAAATCAGCACGTGCTACTGTTGTATACTGTTGTGTTTTGAAAGCATAAAATATCTAACATTTTAACCAAATGACAAAAATAGAAAAATAAATACTAGTGTATTAGGCATAAATAATCTTTGACTTCAAATAAGAATCTAAATTTGAAAAAACGGTAATTTGACATTGTACTCTGTAGTTCTATATGCCACCCTGTGACTTTGTTTGTTTTGCTTTACTTTTGAAAATACAAGAGGTTAATGAGTTATTATCCATCAAAAAAGAAGTTGAGAAATATCCCAGAATGCCTGGTCTTGTCCTAGTGCAGTGATGGCAGACCTCTCAGAGCTTTCAGTGATACCAGCACCCTGCCGTGGCACGCGTGCTGTGCTGTAGGTTTGCCACCACGTCCTAGTGCATACGTTCACAGAGTGTGAGTTTGACAGCCTTTCACAGTTTTTGCCAATCTACAATACAGACTCTTAAGTTTATTTATAATCAACTTTTGATACTGCCTGCTGCCCAGAATCATCATAAGAGAATGGGTCTGTAGAAGAGATGCATAGTATGATATGGAGAGCACTAGAACTCGAGAGCAAGGCCCTGATGCTCCTTGTGGAGTTTCCTGTGTGCTAGTGCTGACATCTTGAGTCCTTTCTTGTAATCTTTCTATGAGGTGAGAGTACTGGATTACGTAACCTTTCATTTTCTATAGTTTGACTTTTAGAGCAAGGAACTAGGGGAGGAGTCATGATTACAAATGAATTTTTACCCTGTACTGTTGTTACTAATCTGACCTTATTCCAGAAGCAGATTATATTCCAAAAATGTTGACCCTTGATCTGTTATTTAAATGTATGTTTGGAACTAAGAAGCATTAATTGTGGAAATTAATTGGACTACAAAAAAATTCTTTGAATTAATTTTAATAATCTGATTACAGATCTGATTACATATTCTACATATTTTATGACATATTCTAATCTACATATTTTATTTCCCAGGTGGACATGACATTATCTGTTTAATGTAACAGTATTCTCGCTTATTGCTAATTGTTCAAGAATGTGTGTGTCTGTCTGTCTTTGCAGTCATAGATTAGCACTTGCGACACTTAAAAGAGTTGGAGACTGCTAAACCAGAGGGAAAATGCTGTTTTGCTTTTTAAGGAGGAAAGTTAAATATAATGATGAGAACTACTGTGAAGTCTGTCACAGCTATTTTTCTTTTCAAAGGAAGATGTTTAATTAAGCATCAATTTAACTGCTTCATTTATTCATAAATAATCAGTACTTTATAGGAAAGAACTGTAGAGTGAGAAACAAGACTAACTTACACAATAGGAATTTTCTTATTAAATGTAATGATACTATTGTTGGTAAACACTGCTTCAGAAATATATATTGCTCAAATATGATGATACTTTAAAGAGTGATTTTAATTTTCTCTTTTAAAGTTGAATATTTTCTTGGAATATTTGTATTGAAATATTTATAATGCATTTCCCTGTGCTATTTGATAATTTTTTTATTGAGATATATTACTTTCACCAGATTTTAATTATTTTAAGTTATGTTAGGATTAAGCTTAAATTCTCACTGTATTTCTGTATTATGTTCTGATTAAAGGTTGAAGTGACATTTGCTTCTTTAATTTTTCAGTAATAATTGAATCTATGACTAACCTACCTCCAGTTAATGAAGAGACTGTAATTTTTAAAGGTGATCGACAAGCAGCAGGAAAGGTTTGTGAAAATATTCAAATGCTACAAATTATTCCATATCTTAGGTTGATGTTTCTTTTTATTGGTTCTAAGCAGAGCTTATTAATTTTATTAGATGGGCAATCTAGAGCTCTTAACTTTAACACATTCTTGATTTCCTTCAGTACTTAGTGGCTGTCTCTAAATTGGCTTGTTCATCTTTCATGTTTAAGTTGTTATGTACATATTAGAATTCTTTGCTAATGTTTACCAGGCACTTTGCTAGGCTTTAGGTCTACTTGAAGAATAAGACAGTTCTCTTCTACCAGGCCTTTGGAGCCAAGTAAAGATTTTCTGTATTACTGTAGTTCTTAACCATTTTTGGTTTGTAAGCGCCTATTAGTAGTGGCTCTCAAACATGTTAGACTTGGCTGTCTCAGGTAGAAGCTGAATTGGACTCTTTCAGGTGGAAAAAGATTTTGGTGACAGGAGGGATATGTCACTGTGAGTAAAAGCTAAGGACTTAGAAACATAGAACTGCCATGTGGTTGGGTCCCTTTCAACATCTTCATAGTGGAACAAGCCTACACGTTTATCCTTCGTGTAGAAAACCTACCAAGCAAGTAGGCAGTAGTCTGTAAAACCTGACGACAAGAGCATGAATACTAACCGAGTGTTTATTTCATGAACATCGATAGTTTTATTAACGTCTGGATTCCCCACTGTGCTTTATATAGTCTGTCTTCTAGCTGATAAAATTAGTTTAAGTTAAGTCAGAAGAAAAGCAAATCTGTTATACTATATTACTGGGTCATCTCACCTAACTTTTCCTTTTCTCCACTTTTTTCTACTTTTGTTTTTTTGAAACAGTCTCAGCCTATATAGTTAGGCTGACCATGAACTCATTATGTAGCCCAGGCTGGCCTCGAACTAATGGCAATCCTCCTGCCTCAGCCTCCCCAGTGCTGGGATTTCAGGTGCACACATCACACGTGGCTTTTTAATGTGATTCAGAAACAGGTCTGGTTTTTATCAGTCCTATCACTTTTGTAGGTTGATGGGCCAATTTAACAAAGCAGTGGGTCACTCTATTATAAAGCAATTAATACCAAAATTCACTAGAGTCAAGCAGTAATATATATATATATATATTTTTTTTTTTGCAATTTTTGCAGAAGATCATGAAGGGAAAGAAGACCTATAGTGTCTAAAGGATGATGCTATTTTTTTTTTTCCTTTCAGTTACTTATGCTTAGTATGTTTATTACACATACAGGTCTCAGAACTTTTGATTAACAGAAGGAGTTCTATAATGTTCAAATTCAACATTTACTGCTCTTGTCCTTTTAAGGGGTTAAGAGATACAGGCTTAATCTTAGCCAGGGTCCAGAGGAAAGGAATGGGAAGTGAATATGTGATTATGCTGTGAGCAGCTCCTCCTATCCATTGGTCTCTTAAGAAACCAATCTACTGTCCTGTAAGCAACAAAACATGTCTTGTCTTCAAGAAAGTAGTAACAGAGAAGTGACATGGAAAACATAGTTCCCAATTTCTGAATGTGAAAAGCCTGATTTTTTTCCCTAATTTTTGCTTGTGTTTTTCATGACTGTTGCCTTCTTTTAATAGCTTAGACAGTTTTAATTTCAATAATACCCAACACTTTGCTGATTGAAACCTCTAAACCGATATTTTTATATTCCTCATGTGCTGTCATGACTAATAATAATGAGGTCTTCTGTCATTTGTGTTTGAAAGGAGCCAGGTAAATATATAAAATTTAGCTGTATGGCATAATCATCAATAGACATGCATGTTATAGCATGTAAGAGAGCTTAGTAAATTCAGGTATTTGAAAAATACATGATTATTATCTAAGCACTTTTAAATAATTCCTCAAATTACGAAAGGGGCAGGATTAAAGAGTATCTATACAACCAACCATTTATAGAGATATTAAATTGAAGCTGTTTTATTTAGATCATAAGAATATCTAATTGAGACACTAGTTTTACCTCCATAATAATAAAATGTTGTGCATTCTTTTTCCTGTTCTTCACTGTCAACAAAAATATTTAACTACAGCAGTATGAAATAAAAAGTAAAAATGGACTGTGATGTAGCTTAGTGTGCAAACACCCTGGGTTGGATTCTTAGTATCACAAAAGGTGTCGCAAGTGGGTGTGTGTGCGTGGGGGGGGGGAGTTAAAAATAAATAATGTATTGCTCTAACTGACAAAGTTGTCTTCTTTTAGCGACTGTCAGTGATATTTTTTAAATATTGGTGACTTTCAAGTCCTTGTTTTACATGTTAAAAAAAGTGTATTTCTATTTTACAGATATTTGAGATATTTGGACCTGTGGCACATCCGTTTTATGTGTTACGGTTTAATTCTTCAGAGCACATTGAAAGTAAAGGTATTAAAATAAAGGAGACTATGTATTTTGCTCCATCAGTGAAAGATTTTACCCAGTATGTTTTCACAGAAAAACTTAAACAGTAAGTACCTTATTGACATATGAGATGTTTACCTATCTGACACTTTCTATTGTAAGAGTAATTTTCATTGGTGGTACTTTCTTTTAGTTAAATGGTCTATCTTCCAGAGACTTCATTTGTCTTTCCACTGACAACTCTGAAAGCTATAAATTGGTAGCAGATTTTACAAGTAGGAAACATTAATTTCCCAAAGTGACATGATCAGCCACTAGGAGCATTTTTGGACCATATACATTTTTTGAGTTCTAGCTCATTTTTTTCTCATATGTACCTAATTTGTAAACAGACTACTTCATTACCAGGCAAAGATTCTTTTGTTTTTACATAAAATTGTCTGTACACTACAATTATGAGATTAATTAGTCAATGAAACATAATTTTCAAGAGAACAAAATTAATAAATTTTCAGGTTGCATATAAATTGTAAATTTACAGAAGCAGCGAGTGAATTAAGTCCCTATAAAGTTGAGTGTAATCCAAGATAATTGATCTGTCTGGTAATCAGTACTGCTTTTTGGCTGTGAATATGCTGATGCCTCGCATGTGACCAGTAATATTTCAGGATATTTGTGTTCCGCCTGCTCTGTTGTTTTCAGGTGTTGGTTTTATCGCCAGATATTAGTTGTAGGGCTACCTTTATCAGTGGTGGTTGTTATAATTATGTGATTTTTTATTGAAACATGGTATATGATTTCAAATACAGTGTATTTTTCTGTACAAATAACTTGTGTTCTTTGGAATGATGTGTTGAACCACGTAAAATATAATCTAATGAGAAATGGATAAAGAGTCTGCAAAAGTTGGCCTCACTACAACTTCCATATTAAATCCAGTCTCTGATTTTTTTTTTTTTTTTCTCAGTATCTTTATTTGGTACCAGGGTTCTAACTCATGACCTCTGCTTACCAGGCAGGTGCTTGTTCTGTGGAGCTTAAATTTCCAGCTCTCCATTCTCTAAATTTGATTTATTATTTCAGGGTTGAAAGTTTGGGTCTTAGTGATTGAGTAAATTCATGTTACAAGCCATGTAATTTTTGAAAGGAATATGGTACCAAAATTATGTAAGCTCCATAAGGTTTTTCTAAGTAATTGCTGATAAGAAAAATAAACATGAAAGTCATAAAGATTTCTAAATGTTTTAGAATGATACCATAAATAACATTTCATTCTGCCTTGAATTTTAAGATGTTGCTGTGGATATTTAGCTTTCACAAAATAGCTTAAAACAGGTAACTGAAGAGGTTTTCTGAAAATACTTGTTAAATACATTTTAGATAATAGGAACAGTCTTTTCTTGATTTGAACTTCACGTGCAAAGAAGTAAACATAAAGCAAAGGACTGGGAAGTTAGGCCATCCTTCTGAAGCACCACCTGACCGTGCACTTTGGGATCTGTTGTGGGAGCTTAGCACAAATATTCCCCGTGTAATGACCTACCAGTTTAACAACTGTTAGGACTTTAGAACCAAGGCACACAGTTTGGACTTAAAACCTGTATCTGTCTGTCTTTCTTCTTTTTCTTTCTTTTTTTTTGGTACAGTTCTGTAAGTCTTGTTTATAGAGCCTCAATGTCTTTTTTGGTACGCTTTGCTTTATATAGTAATATAATTTTTGCTGACTGTACAGTACTGTAGTTTCATGTTCCATTATATGTTATAGTACTTCACATAAGAGTTATGCAAATTTAAAAAAGCAAAGGCATCAGGTTGAAATTTCCTTTGACCATTTTTTTGTTTTGTTTTGAATATTGTAAGGTACCTAGAATGTACAGTTCCTCATTTAGTGACCAAATCATGTAACAACCCAGCCATGGGAGCTTTGGTAGTTATAGGACGAATTGTATGTATACTGCTTTGTCTTTCAGGTGGAGCAGTTTAGCTCCACCTGCGCTCACCAGCCAAGTAAGACTCTTAACCTCAGCTTCGCATATACCATACATACTATTTTGTTAAAAGTGCTTTATGGAATTTTACTTGATCTTTAGTGGACTTTTATTTTTTATGGTAGATGCACTAGTAATTAAATTTGCCTAGTATGTTTTTAAAGTCCAGAATCTCATATGTAGTTGATGTTGAACAAACATTTATTTGTTGAACTAAGTTTTATGTAAACTTCAGGTATCAGGAAATAAAATTTAAGAGAACTGCAAATGCAGCCTTGGATTCACATACTCATTCCCTAATCCTAATACTTCATGTGGCCATGAACTTACCACATCACTTAAAATAAGGTAAAGGGCACATAAATGGCCCACTACTTGGTGCTATAGGAAAAGGACATGTATGCTGTTATATTTTTGTTCATATGTATTGCAGAATTTAAATTTGAACTCCTGTCTTGTACTTCAGTATTTTTCATATGGTTTTAAGTACTTAACAGTCTTATCAATAAACCCTTCTTAGCAGCCAGGTATAGTGTTACAGAACTGTAATCTCAGCACTCAGGGAGGCTGAAGTGAGAGAATTTCTGTGAGTTTGAGGCTAGCCTGCAATACATAGCGAAACTGTGTCTCAGAAAATAAATAGGTAAATAAATAAATCCTTTTTTGACTTGTTTGTTTATAGGGATAGGGGATCAGATGCATCATGGAAGAATGACCAGGAACCACCACCAGATGTAAGGATAATGGTTATACTCAGTATTTTACCAAGTAGGGCATTTTAATGATTTGTAATAATTATTAGCATATTACCTGCCTTGCAATTTTCTATTTTTAACCTATTTTGTTAATAATCTACTTTGTTAATAAAGGTAATTACTATTTAAAATATTTTACTCAGTTTAATAAATTAATCATGGAAAATGAAGACATTTACGAAGATATTTTAGTTAAGTTGCCCTTCTTTTGGAGCCGCAAAATCATTCCTTAGAAGCTGTCTACCTTCTCCTATTTTACAATGTGATTACTTTCTTTAAAAAAGGCCACTTGGTTTTCTTTGTGTGTCTGTGTTAGCAAGGTAGTTTCATCCTCCAAGGTGGAGTGATAATCTAGTCTTTCTAGAAGTGTGAAGTTAATTTGGGAATAATAAATAAATGAGTGAATTATGTAGTAATTGGTTAATTATGGAAATTTTTAAGCAAATTCTCACTCAGTTTTGCTCAGTTCTGAAAAAAATTGTTTCAGTACAGTATTACAGTTTTTTAGTATTTGCAGACATAACTTTGATTATTTTAGATGTTCTCAGGCAATGCCAAAGATCATAGTCTGTGTTAATTTTTAATTTTGCTGAAGCATAAATCGGGTTTATTTCACTCTTACAGGTCTGTTTTATACAGGTCTGAGTCACTTAACCAGTGAGCAATCCTAGTTTAATATCTATTGTACATTGAAATGAAAGTATTTTCCACTGGATGTGATGCATGCATGTGATTCCTATTATTGCTCTTTATATTCACCTAACATTCTGTTATGTTTAGAGTATTTTATTACTGAATTTGTATGTTTTAAAGTATTTGAAAAGTCACATAGATCTTAAAATATATCTCTTGTGATGTCAAGATATTCTTCATACATCCCTGTTATTTTAGACCTAAGCATTAAAGTTATCAATTATGATACTGTTAGTTGCTTATGGAATTGGATAATTAGATACGGAATTAAATCCTTATGCTGCATTCATTGTGTTTTTCACATGGCAGAAAATGGATCATGAAATATGTTCTAATTTTGTAATAGTTATTATCATTATGTGGTCAAGAATTGCTACCTGGTAATAATCACAGATTAAAATTTGTTAGGTTTAACCTAAAAATAAAAAACAAAATTATGTGCATTGAAAGTAGGAAGCTTGCATGTAAAAGAAAATTTTAGAGATTATGAGCTGTGAAAATGTTGGGCATGCATAACATTTATTGGAGCCTAACTATTCTCAATTAAAACTTTTTAATTTCCCTTGTTCTTGAGATGGTGCACAGTGGTTTAAAATGGTTTAATGATCTGTGGGGAGCAGCTGAGCTGGAGCTTGACCACATATTCAGGGCTGGAGCAAGGCCAGCTCCGAGAGTGTGGAGCGCCAGAGGGGCGAGCCGTATTAAACAAGCCGTTGGGACTAGAGCGAAGCCAGTCCAAGACTGCCCTTGGCCGACTGTGCAAACAAGTTGATCTCTAGCTGATTTGCGTATCAGCAGGTGTCTGGCCTTCGTGTTCCTCCCTGTTAACTGCGGCACAGACAGCTCTGAAAATGCTTCAGTTTCCATGTTCTCATAAAACAGACCTTTTACTGTAGACCCCATCCCACACTCCCCCTTTTCACTTTGTGTAAGTAAAGATGCTGGTGCCAGGATGGCATCACTGCCTCTCTGTCAAGAGAGATTGCATCCCACTCAGTCCCAGCTTTCCTTTTATTATGGGTCTTGTCTTGATCTCCCATCACCCTGTCTCAGGACCCTGCAGGCTATCTGGGTCATGGCAATAATCTTTACTTTCATTTTCTCTGAATTTGCTACATGAAAACCTTCAATTTGCCTTACAAAGCTATTTTCACTTTTGTATATACTGTGTTCCTTCATGAACCTGCTTCCACCTGCACATGCTGTTCCCATTCATTGATGGTTTCCCCTCCTTATTTCTACGGCTAATTCCTCATTAGATATCTAGCTTGAGTTATCCATACCAAGGCCTATTCCCTTTCCTTTTTTGTTTTTTCTTTATCAAGCTGCCATGATCCCATAGCACTAAGCCACAGTACTTGTTCATTATATCATTGGTTTATCTATTTTTCCATTTGACTGACCAATTAAAGAAAATGTCTTCTATCTGATCTCTATATTTTCCTGGTGTCCAGCAGACACCATATTTTACCTGAATTTAAAAATATTAATAGTAAAAAATCAGACTCTTGAAAGCACTACAATTAGTTGATTTTTAAAAATTTGATTATGGATTCTGAGGTATGTGTACTGCTAGCTTATGGGGGACTTGATCTAGAGTGTATCTCATCAAGGCCATGCTGAGAATTCCATGCACAGATTTTTATATTTATTTTAAACTGTGTACATTGCCTACACAGTCTTTTTATATAAAGCATATCTCCTTTCCAGTGTTAATGAAAAAATAAAATACCTGAAATATAAGAAATCATGCCAGTCATATAGAGCTTGTGAATCTTTCCTTTATGGTAGGCTGTAACAGTGAAGCCCAATTCTTAGTTACAATGGATTTTGTATTTCTAAGTTAATGTGAGGTCCTCATAAAACTCGGTTCATATTGCTGCTTATGAAAGCCCTTCAGTCTAGAATAGTGTTCCGATGATTATTTATACTGTTCCCTTCCCTTTATTTATAGGTTTTGCTATATATTTGAAATTAAATTATAAGAGAAATTAATACTGTATACCTGTGAAGAATTAATCTTGTAAAGAATTTAGAACACGGATGGCATATAATGGGTCTGAGTATATTTTTGAGTGAATGAGTCATGGAACAGGGTTTTATATTTTATGTTGAATCCAGTAGTATATGAAATATGTTTAATTTTAACTGCTTCCATTGGCAGCTGGTGTCAATGGTAAATGTGCAGGTCAGACTTTTAACCAGAAATACTTATATTTCTGGTTACCCAAAGTTTAAATAGTGCCATTTTGCTACTGATACGAAATTTTCTATGACTAAAGAGGTAAAACCAACCCTTGACTGCTCATTGTGATTAATGACTTGTGTTAATGAAGATTCAGTAGGCATTTATCAAAAAACCTCTATTATTTTAACATATATGAGGTGTGAATTGTTTAATTAGAAAAATCGTATTGAAGTGAAAGACACATTGCCATTAATCCCTTCCACATATGCCCCTTTACTTTGAACATTGCCACTTTGCAAAGCAGTGGAAGTCTTCTTGGGAGAGTCTTCATTTGTGCTCTCATGGCTTCCTTCCTGAATAGATTGATCACATTGGCCTTTTATGATCATTTTAACTTTGAGGAAGAGCCACCGTCACTTGGTGGCAAATTGGGTGAATGAAATAGATGAGGATACACTAACTTTTTTTTGTGAGCCATGTTAGATGGCATGTCCCAGCAGCACTCACCATGTTTTTGATCATACCTTACAAAAATAAAAAGAGGGCTCAGAGTGTCAACAGTGGGATAAGTGTGTTCTGAGCAAGGGGAAAGACATAGAGGGGCTTGTGCCCTTTACTCTAAGAAGTTTATTTTTTTTAATTTAAATGAGCTCTGCATTTGTTACTCACGCCTTGTATAATTAATTCACTTATTAATAGGTAATAGAAGTGAAACAGGCAACTTGTTTTCATGTCAGTTGGTAAATAATAGATTTATTCTCATCTCAAAGTATGCACTGTTGAATTGCAAATCCATGTAATAAAAATTGTATATTTTTATCTGCAAGGCATTAGATTTCAGTGATGATGAAAAAGAAAAAGAAGCCAGACAGAGGAAAAAAACTCAGATTCAAGGTCGGAAGAAACTAAAACCCGAATTTAATGAGCCAGGTGAGTGACTGTAACACATAGTTACCCTTTATCTTCATTTCTTTGTGGCTTCACTTCTGTGTATCAGTAAGGAGCCTGAAGGGAACTTCTCACGCCCAGCTAGCACTGGGGTGTTAGTATGGTGTGGGGCTTGGTAGGGGAGAGGCATAAAGAGCAGGCAGTGGTAGTTTTATGAGACTAAGACTATAATGTCTTCCAGGACAGCAAACAAGCAAGGCCTTGTTCAGGTCATTTGTGCTTATCAGCACTTTTTTTCTAAAGGAACCTATTTGCTTCTACATTTAAAATTTAATGGTGTGTACTGCTTAATACTGCAAGTCATGTTCTTTCTTTAAGTTTTGTTTTAACCTACGTGCCTTTTTTATCATACTTAATTTTTCCATTGTTTAAAATTAAACTTTTTGAGAGCTAATTGTGAATTCATGTATAGTTGTAAGAAACAATAGAATAGATGCTCTCTGCCCTTTATCCTATTGGTTCCAGTTGCTGTATCTTGCAAAACTTGAAAATACAGTAGCACAGTCAGGAATCCTGACATTGATAACACTGAAATGAGTGAAGTTTCCATCATGGGAAAGCTGCATTCTTGTTGCTTTCACTAGTTTTCTTCTATGTTCTCTCCTCACCTATCTGTTCTCCAGTTCCCTATTATACTTCGTCATTTCAAGAAAGAGGATGAAAATTATTAGTGTATGTTATGTGTATGTATCAATCCCCTAGAATGAATGTAAATTTTGTGTATTGCATACATATACCAATAAAGAAATGTTAATTTTTTAAAAAAATGAACATTACATAAATGGAGTCTTGCAGTACGTTACAAGTAAGTGTTCGCTTTTATCACTGACCATACTTTTCTGGAGATCCTTCTGTTGTTACATGTATCAGTACAGAATACTGGTTCACAACAGAGTACTATTTCATGGAGGAAATGTATCACAGATTGTTAATCCTTCAGTACATCTGTGTTGTTTACATTTTCTTCAACTTAACATAAAGCTACTGCCAATATCAATGTACAGTGTTTTGTGTGTGAAAACTAATTGTCATTTCTCTGGAACAAACTGACAATGGTGCAGTTACTGTGTTATATATATGACAGTTGCAACGCATCCTGAGTTTTTCAGCTCCTGTGCAGTTTTTTTCACTGTGGTCATATCATTTTACATTCTCATCAACTATATCATTCTCACCAGCTTTAGATGTTGGCATTAATTTTTTTGTTTGTAGTGATATCTCATTGTGGGTTAAATTTTCATTTTTCTAATGACTAGCAATATTGAGCATCTCTTGTGTTCGTTTTCTCTGTACTTGTATATTTTCTGTAGTGATGTTTGTTTGTTCATGTCTGTTGTATATTTTCCAATTGTATTTCTTTTATTTTACTTATATTAAAAGTATGTTTTAGAAATTAGTCCTCTGTAAGACATGTGGTGTATATATATAAGTATACATAGCTTTTCTTTTCATTCTCTTAAGGTTTCTTGCAGAAAAAAAAAGTTTTAAAGAAATCCAGTTTATCAGCTTTCCTTTTATCAAATCTAGTAAATTTTTGCATACTCATAGACCCTAAAGATACTCTGTTTTATCTTTTTCCACTGAAGTTTTGTAAGCTTTTGTTTTACACGATCCTTTTTAAGTTAAATTTTGAATAGGGTGAGAGGTTTTGATCAATGGTCACTCATTTTTGCTTATAAATGTCTACTTATTTCTGCACCATTTGTGCAAAAAGGTATGATTCCTAAAATGAATTCCTTTAGAACCTTTGTCAAAAGTCAGTTTTTCTGTATTGTATTGACCTCTATTCTATGTTCTGCATTTTTTTCATTAACATTATGTGTCGGTATAACAGTGTTGATCATTGTTGTTATATAGCAAGTCTTGAAATTGGGGGAGAAGGATAATTAGGACCTTATTCCCTTTTTTTTTCAAAATTATTTCGGCTTTTCTAGTTAATTTGCCTTCCCCATATAAATTTCAGAATTATCTTCTCTGTGGCAGCTAAAAGTTTATCTAGGATTTTATAGGAATTTCAGCAGGTCTGTAGAGGTGAGTAGTGAGTGGCATCTCGTTGTTTTAACTTACATTTCCCTGATGACATAGCACAGAACGTATTTTCATGTCCTTGTTTACCATCAGTGTATCATCTTTGCCTGGAGCCCAAATTATTTGACACATCTTTAATCAGATTTTTTTCTTATTGTTCAGTTTTAAGGGGTCTTTATGTATTTTTATAGTAGTTTTATGTCTTTGTAAATATTTTCTCCCAGACGATGGCTTGTGTTTTGTCTTGACAATATCTTTCACTGAACAAAAACTTTTAATTTTATGAAATTTATCAATTCCTATTTTAATATAATGTCTTTGTTGCTCTGTCTTAAAAGTTACCATGAACACAAGGTCATCTACCTTTTTCCTATGTCATCTTGAGTTTTATAATTTTGCATTTTATATTTAGGTTTGTGATACATTTTGGGTTCTTATAAAGGGGTTAAGGTTTGAGTTAGATTGTTTTTTATATATGGTGCTCCAGTTTTCTGGTACCAATTGTTGAGAAACTGCCTTTACCTCATTAAATTACCTTTCCTTCTTTGTCAGAGATCTACTGATTGTATTTCTATGGGTCTAGTTCTGGGTTGTCTGTCTTGTTCCATTGATCTTTTGTTGCTGTTGTTTTGGTTTGGTTTGGTTTGGTTTCTTTGAGCAGTATTTCACTATTAATACCACAGGTTTGTGGCAAGACTTAAAATCAAGTACTGTCAGTCCTCCAGCAGTGTTCTTTGGTATTATTTAACTGAGTTTTTAATTTTCATTATTATATTGTTCAGCCCTAGAATTTCTACTTTTTAATCTTTTTTCATCTTAGACTTTGTAATTTTCATTTTTAAAAATGTTCATAATTTCTTGTCGAAGCATTTGTATGACAACATTATCTTTCTTAGTTAATTCTAACATCTTTATATTGCCTTGGTTGATTTTCCTTTTTCATTGAGTTTGAAATCTTGCTGTTTTCTTTATGTTGAGTCACTTTTTGTTGAAATGTGGATAGATTGTGTATTGTAAGACCTTAGAATTTATGTAAATCTTCCGCTTAGGTCAGGTTGGTTTGTTTTTCAAATACTGTATTGTTTTTGACAGGGAGATGGGAGAGGAGGCTGAAGTCCAGTCTTCCCCTTTAATACTGCAGGATAAGGGGTGCCCATTACCGCTGCACAGGGTAGAAGTCGGGACGCCCCGCTGGATCAGGCAGGAGCTGCTGTCACTGCCCCCTGACACCAGCACAGCGTGGCCTCTTTACCGGGAGCGGTGAAGGCCTTAGTCTTTACCGACAGCGCAGTGCACAGGGAGGAGCTGTTCAGCTGCTGGTGAAAGTGCAAGCGTAGGTCCCATGTGCTCCTCGCTGCTGCTGCTGCTGCTGCTGCTGCTGCTGCTGCTGGCGCCCGGCTGGCCCTGCCCAGGACCCCGCTGGCCCAGTGCTGGTGCCGCATCCAGGCTGCTGCTGGTCGAAGTCCAGGCTCTCAGCCTTTGAAGGGGCAAACAATGATTGCGCTGCAGTTTTTTCTGTGATCTTTGGCTGATGTTATTTTCTAAAATGCTTTCTGTCCTGCTAGGCTTTTTGCTGATCTTTGCCTTTTCAGTTTGCCTTCTCAGTTTTTATTTTAGACTGCCTTGTATTGGTAATTAAAGAAAAGGCTTTCCTAAAATTTCTCACATTGCTTTTTGATACAGTACACTTAATTTGAATTTGCTTTGATGTATTTTTCCCCCTCTGAAGGCGAAGATCTTGCTGAAGTACATCAGAATTGGAATGCTTATAGCTCTGCTTCAGAGCATTCAAAAGGCTATCACAGCAGAGGATTCACACGGGGATTTTCCAGGGGCAGACACCCTCGGCCGGGCCCCAGCAGGCCTCTACCGCAGCAGTTTTACAGCGCAGAGCATATGGTAT
>PVJX010003978.1:15248-100630 GCA_004027295.1 Dolichotis patagonum
ATGACACCTCATCCCATGCTTAACTTGCCCTACTCCCTGCCTCTACCCCCGCCCCCCCCTCCACCCCCGCCTCCCCCTCCTGTCCCGCTGCCGCCTCCTCCTCCTCCCTCCCCTGGAGACGGTAGCGCTTCTCATTTTGGACCTTACTATTAGGGGCAGGCAGCACTTGCTGAGAAGTATGGACTTTTCAAAGTGTGTGTGTTGAGGGTTTTTTTTTTTTCTTTGTTTTAAAGGAAGAGTAATTACGGAGCGAGATTTTTACAAACACTGTAAAATACTAAGTGATTCAGTTGTAAGTTGATATATATTTGTAACTTTTGTGAAAGTGTAGTCATACGAAAATTGTAGCTCAAATTCTTGGAAGGAAGTAAATCCAATTATGTAACAGCATTTAATTAAAACTTTGAATCATGCTTTCCTGTACTCCCACTCATAAAACAGTATGTATAGTAATGGATATGGAGCAAGTTCCATCACAGATTAAAATATATTAACACAGATTGCCTTGTCTGGTAAAATCTGAAAATGAGATGTCAAAGCTCTATTAAGAGTCTTTGAAATAAGCTATTTTTATAATCTTATACTTTCAAAATTTATTTTAATTATAGTGTAATTTAGCAGTAATTAACTCTAGCCCTTTTTTTAAAAAAAGCAAGTAAAAACTATAGAAGAGAAAAACTTTGTATATTGGCAGAATCTCTTAACTATAAAGTTAATACTAATTATGCATTTTTAAGTTTCCATTATCTATGCAGATTTATTTAGGCACTATTCTGAAAGCTTTACTGTTTATCCACTTTCAAGTTAAGATGTACTTAGAGACCATTGTCTTCTATATTTGTTTCACATATTTTTACATGCTTGACACAGGTTAGATGCTTAATAAATGTTTACTAAATGAATGAATTTGAGTTTTTTATCAGTGACTAATTTTATGTCATCAAGTATAAATATAAAGGAAATTACAGAATTGTAGAGCTGGAAAACGCCTTCAAAGTCATCTAAACGATTTGTCGTTTAATAAATGAGCCTAGCTAAGGGTGCCTAGGAGGCTCAATGATTTACTTAAGGTTACTTAGGCATTAAGATGATAAGGAATTGAATCTAGCTTTCTTGTTTCTTAGATTAACATGTTCCATTAAATTGGTGCTTCCTAATTTTTCATTCCTTGACACACTTAGAAAATAACATTAGGCACTTGGAATTAATCTGGAGATGCTCATCGCTAGCCGGTGTGCACTCTGACTGCGTTGATGTCCCGCTTTGCCTCCCTGTGGATCCAGGACTGCTGGATCCTTAGTACCCAAGTTGGCAGGCTCTGCCTCGGGAGGCCTTGACTTCACCATGTGTGCGTGTTCCTCAGTATTCTTTCTTGGGATGTTTTTGATGCTTCTCTTGAGGAGTTACCTTCACAGTTTATGGTAAACAGTAGTTTGTTTTGGGTTTTTTTTTTTTTTTCCCTATTGATAGAATTTAATGACATCAGAAAATTCCTGAAACCCTTTTTAATTTCTGTAATTCAAGTTCTGGCCATCTGACCATGGATATTTAATGTCTAATGAAATAGAAAATTGAATTATACTTTCATTACCTGCTTTCAGTTAACCTTTAACACTTAGACCTGATTTTTCTTCCTTCCTGTACTTAGTTTAGGGCTTTGGAAACTTTGAGGTTCCTAGAAATACCCTAGGAAACTTCACTAAAAATTAATATTCTTAGGCATGTATTTTCAAATTTGATTTTAATAGTAGCTAACCCAGGTAGCTAACTGCAAAACTTACTCTTAGTGTACAGATATTTTAGGGCAAACATACTACCGTAGCTACAAAATAGCATTTCACTTGTGCTTTTGTCTTGGAGGTGTACTTTGTCAACTACATTGTCCTTTGGAGTTCAAGGAACCCAACTGTCATTGTTTTAATGTGTCCCATTCAAAATTCATGTGATTAAATTTAAACTGCATTGTGCTGGTGGTGAGTTAGGCTTTTGGGGATGTGATTGTATCCTGGCACTTCCCTTTTATCAGTGGGTTAGTATCTTACAAAAGGACTGCAGGAAACAAGTTTCTTAAGGTCTCAGTGTCCCCTGTTCAGCAGTAAGGTATCATCTTGGAAGAAGGGAGCAGCCCTTTTCAGATACTAGAGGAGCTGACATTTGCATGTTGGCTTTCCCAACCTTGAGAACTGAGAAATAAATTTCTGTTTATGTAGTGCATGCATTTTGTTATAGCTGTAAACATAGACTGAGACACTAACTGAAAAAAAACTGTATGGGTATCATCACTACTTCAATCTTTCAATGCTTTTAAAATGGTATGGTCACATGTGCCTAAACTCTTAAATGATACAAAGGTAAATACTACTTAAAATTTTCTATGTGCAATTTCTTGCTTTGAGTAGAGAATCTAAATATTGACCTTTTTATTATGATAAATGTCACATGGTTACATAAAAATAGTTGCGTTTTCATTTCTCCTGATAGAATTAAAAGCACTTCCTATGCTAATATGTTCGTTTTATTAAGATGAATAAGGCCATCCCAGACGGCGGGGCCAGCTGGAAGACAGTGAGTTCACACTCCGCACCCTTGCACTACATCACAGAGGGCAGGCCAGCTAGAAGAAGGTTCGAGCTCTGCACTCTTCCGGTACATCCTGGACAGTGGAGCTGGCTGGAAGACAGTTCACAATCTGGACCTTCTCCACTGCATCCCGGATGGCAGCCCAGCTGGAAGACTCTTAAGACTGACGGGAACCCCAAGACCCAGGACAGCAGCCCGGCATACAAAGGCACACACAGGTTTGGAGGGTGAAATAATCAGCGCGGCCAGTGACGTGGAAACATCTGAAGCAGCAGCAAGGAGGCGGCACTTGGGTTCTGGAGAACCTCACTGATGGAAGACTAGTGCCAGCCCCCACATCCATAGGCAAGAGCAGTTCCATACCCAGCATATCTCTGGGATGTAACACACACTATCACAGAACTGCAGACAGAAGAAGGAAGGATCTTGGGATAGCTATAAAGAACCAACTACTTCTGGAGGACATCTTTCCTGCTTGAGAGAGGCCTCTGCTATATATCGTGGGAGGTTGATGGTCATCAACGTAGAAGACAAAAAGAACGGGAATGGCAAGATGCGTAGGTGCGGTGTGGCACTCAACAAGATGAGTCAAGTTGGAAGTCAAACACTAGAACTTTCTGAAATAATAAGTGAAAAGAAGTGGAAAAGGCTATAAAGGAAATGATCTCTTGAGTACAAAAAAGTGATTCTTAAAGATTTTAGAGAAGACATAAAAGAATGAGCTTAGAAAAAGATGGAAACAAAAAATGTAGGAGAGAAATGAAACTCATGAAACAGATTAGGGATCCAGGAGATTAAAACCTCTATTGAAACTTGAGTGAAGCAAAGGTTAAAATTTCAGATCTTGAAGACAAAATCATACTTAGTGGTTGTCTAAATAAAGATATCTCAAAAATAGCAAGAAATTGCGAGAAACCAACAGCTATAAGACAAAGCAAAGAGGAATAACACTGATTGGGATCAATAAGAAAGCTGGAGACAGAACAAGTACCATAACAGTCATAAATACGTATGCACCTAGTACAGGAGCACCCAATTACATGGCAGTTATTGGTAGATATGGAAAATCACATAAGTAATAAGGTGTAATGGGAGATCTCAATACTTTATTATCACAGAGAGATGAACTAGACAAAATTAGCAATGAAATATCAGAGTTGAAGCAAACCTGTGAAAAATGGAGTTAATGGGAAGAAGTCATACCCTGAGGCTACTTGCCAGGGCCCAGAGAGATCTGGCAAATACAGTGTGGCTGGAGAAGAAACCACACCCTGAGGCCCAGTACCAGCAACCTGGAGAGATCTAGTGAGCCCAGCAGGGGTCCAGAGAAAAAGCCACACCCTGAGGACCTGCTGCCATTGGAGGAACATTGTGAACCACTGCCCCGTGCCTCTCCATCACTCCAGCAACTCCAGATCGAAGGAGCCCAGGTGCCTCGTCCAGTCCTCTACACCAAGGGACTGGCAGCCAATGCAAGAAGCACCCAGGATGCAACAATGGGCTGATGTGGAGGAGCACAGAAAAATGTCAAGATGAAACAGCTAAATACAATCTCAAGATCTCCAGCCCACACAGACAGTAGAATTAGAGATCACACACCTGAAATTTCTGAAAATATAACTGAAGTAAAGAAACAACTTAGTTCTTGCATTGTTTGGTTAATTTTACATGCCTATGTATGAGGGTCTGGACAGCTATTTTGAAGATAACAAGAGGCATTGTGGTAGCCATTGTTAATATACTATTGTTATGAAGTCCTGTATCATTTTCATTGGTTTGGTTTGGTTTTATTCTGTTCTGTTTTGTTTGAGTTTATTATGTCTGATGGTATGGGCATCTATTTTGAAGAAAATAAGATATATTATGATAACCATTGTTGACTTCCTAGTATCTGGTGTTAAAGTGCTGTATAACTTTCATTGTTTTGTTTTGATTGCATTTACCTGTTTGATTTGGTTTTATTCTCTTTAATTAAAGTTTCAAATGTTACTTTTTACAGTAAGATAGCTCCATAGTAATTGATTTCTTTCCTCTTTGCTGGGACAGAATACCAGACAACCCACAAATTAAAGGAGGAGAGATGTTTTGGCTTACAGTTTCAGAAGTTTTAGTCCATCACTGGAAGCCTAAAATGCAGAAACAGCATCATGGAAGGGCCTGCCACAGAGGAAAGATGCTCACGTCATGTGGGCCGGAAAGCAGAAGGAAGGGAGATTTTCCCGAGTCAATCCCCCAGTGACCTGCCTCTCCTGACCAGATGTCCTTCTGAATAGCAGATCAGTACATCACCTGTATAATCCAGTCTCTTTCCTAAACTGCACTTCTGAACACATGAGCCTTTCAGCAGACATTCTAGATCTAAACTCTAATGGATAACTTGTCTATTGAGTAGGTTAGAAATGCATAATGAAAAGACTGGGTGGATATTGTCTAGTGGTGGCCTGGAATGGAATACACTTTTAGAATTTACTAGAGTATATGCCTTACTCTATTCTTTGTTATTAGAGCAGAATACCACAAATTGTAATTTTTAATTAGCAAAACACTGGCTCTAGATTCTGGAGACTGCCAAGTCCAATATTAAGATGCTGGCAACTGTTGAGAGTCTTCTTGCTGCATCATCATATGGCAAAAGCAAGACGGGACCCTTTTATAATTAATATTTTCTACTTTTAAAGGTGGAGTCCTCATAGTTTATCATCTTAGAAGTCCCATGTTTTAATGCCACTACAATGGGAATTAAATCTCATCGTAAGTTTTGGAGGAAATGTACATTCAGACCGTAGATGGAGATTTTGTAAAAGTGACATTTCATGTAATTACATCATATAGTTAAATACCAAAATATCCTTGTCTTTTATGTAGCAAAGTGATTAGCAGCAGACCGTAAATTAGCCTACAAATGGGACATAAGGAAATGTAAACAATAAGCGATGGTAGGATGTCTGTGTGCAGAAGGTTCCATTTGCTTTGGGACAAGGAGAACTATAATGTGCCTGTGCATTCTCCACTTCCCCACCCACATTCTGATTTGTCACTTCTCACCCCCACTTCTTTATGTCCTAACTTCTTTTTATTGGCTTGGTTAGAGCTGGTGAACGCCAAGTACATTTTTAAAACTTCAGGCCAGTTGGTGGGTAAGAAATAAGTAAAATCCAAGTTCTACTTTATTGTAATTTTAAGCTAGTTAATAGATATGAACAGATTATTTAAGATCTCCAGGTATTAAAAATCTTACACGTTTCAAAAACAAGGTTTCACAAAATGTGTACTGATTTGAGGAGACAGAATCCCAGATATAATGTATCATTTATGTGCATCTCTTTTCAATAGTAACGGCTGTCATTTGAGTTTAATTTTATGAATTTACTTTATAAATTTTAAGACTATGTTTAACTGGGCTAAACATTTTCTAGTTTTTTTATACAAATTTCCATTATTATTTGTGTCATAGAAAAGGCAGTCCCACCTCTGAATCATTCAAGTCAGGGAATATAAGCAAAAGAGGAGAAATAATTCCTTGTTTACTTTTTACTCCTTCTCAATCTGCTTAGCTAAGGTCTTAGGGTAGTCTTAAAAGAAAAAAAATGTTAAGACATTATCTTCACATACTCAGAATAATTTTTAAAATATAGTAATGTGCTTCTGTAATTGGGAAAGTAAGTACAGTATTTTGCTATTAGATTCATTAGAAAAAGTTCAAGAGTTGGAATAACATGTATAATAAATTAAGTCTCATGTTTGTAAAATATTTGTGTTTATAAACTATTTGTTCTGATATTGCATGCTTACTGTGGATGATAAACTGTTAAGTATAGATATAAAAAATAGATAGTTTTAGTAGAGTGGCAGATGGAAAATGTTTTTAAAATAGAGGGTTTGTGTTCCTGAGAATTCATCATAAGGTAATGTTTAAATTACACTATTTATAATTTAGTGCTTTCAGGGTCAAAGAGAAAAAAATCCATACATTTGTGTCCTTTTCTGCAGTTTTGTCAATATCCTGCAAAACTAATCTTTGTCATTATGTAACTTAACTGAAGTGTGTGTGTGGATATAAATTAAGATATGAATGATATGTCCTATGAATATGAATTTTATGTAATTTTAAAAAACCAAAGAAACATTTATTACACTGTTACCAAAACTTACATTGAAAAATACCTTAATACTATCAAAGTGCTTTTGTAAAGCGACTCTCAGTAATGGCATTACCTCTTGTTTTTGACTCTGTGCCTAAATTTTTATTATTAGTGAATTAGAAATGTACAGTTACTTAGTGTCCTGAAAACAAGCTACAAATGGTAAAACATTTAATGAAAATAGGCAATGAAGAAAAATATTAAGCATTTTCTTCTGCACATTCAATAGAAACTACATGCCTAGCATGTATAATTTATATGCATTTATTCATGTGTATATTGGAAGGCTAGAACAAAAAGCCTGTTAGGCAGATCTTAGTTGTTCAGTACCTTTTATTCCCACATATAAATAGGGTTGAGGAAATGGGAATGAACTTTACATTGCAGTAGTTAGTTATAGTCATATTACACTATCCCTCAAATAGAACAAACTGACCTTGTTCATAGGTTAAAAGCTTTTCATTTATATTGGCATAGATGGACCAGAGATTGTATTTAACAAGAGATATGACTCAAATAGGACAAATACAAAGATATAAAACCTATTAGCACAGAGTATTAAAATGTGATAAATGATTGTGCTCTAGTTCAGAGGGTAGAGATGAATCAATGTTCTCAGTACCAATAACCAGCACAGTGTACAAAACCTGTTATTGAACCTCTTTAAGCCTTTTGTTGTGTGCTCTCGTGACATCTAGGAGTGCTGGAACACATTTGTTCTCTGCCCTTCTCACAACTCTTGCAAATATCTGTTTGATTATATATTATGCAGTGTTTTATCTCAGACATGATTTGGCACTGTCAGACTCAATTATGGTTGGTGTCTTAGTGTCTGATTTATTCAAAGAAAATGATTCATTTTCTTTAACACTTAGTTTTTGACTAAGTGTAATTGCTGATGTATTTATTGGTTACAATTTATTGGTTACAATATTGGTTACAGAATTCAAAATGAATTCTGTTCAGCAAGATAATAGAAAAGTGAAGGAAAAAGAAAACAGCTGCAGGCATTAATTTTACTAATGCAATCAAGTGCTATTAACTTTGAACAATATGAAATTGCCTTCAAGATCACAATTTCATGTGGCTCAATCCAGTATAGACTACAGTATATAGTACTTTCCACACTTTTTTTTTCATATTACCTCCCTCTTCCTCCACTTAAGAAACACTATCAAATGATACACGGCAGAAATTATGGAACCACAGATCTCAGCGATACTTCATCTTGGTAAGAATACAAACATTGGATCACAAGGGCCAGAATAAATACAAAATCTTTAGTATTAGATTAGTGTGAATTCTATGGCTCTTAGTCAGGGGTATTTGTCCCCCAGTGTTTGAGAATCTAGTGAAAATCTGTGAATTCTATATATTTCTGGGAGGGAGAATCTATTTTATCTTGTTTTCAAAAATACATTAAGAAAGAAGAAAAAGGCTGGAGACAGAGAATTCTAAGTTTTCCACTTTTGAAGCAAGTATAAAATATAAATGTTTCTCAGATTTGACAATACACAAATTTTTTTTAAAACTGTTTATAGACACCCAAGAATATATGTGAACCACAGCTTAGGAAATATTGGATTAAGCAAATAAATTTCATTTTGTGGGGATATTTCTTATAGACGTTTATATCTGCAAGAGTATCTGTGAATCTCTTTAAAGAAAAACTGTCCTACACAATGTTGGATTTAAATAGCTGTGCATGAAAAAGTTTTGAATGATTCTTGCTGGAAATAGAGAAAATATTTAATGGTCTTAAATATCTAGAAAATGTCTAGCATGTATGCTTCTGCCTGATAGGCAATTTAATTTTAATAGACTGTAAATGGAAAATATCTCGTACACTAAAAGGGACACTAACTACTGTTTAATAAATTTAATTGTGTCCATTTTACAGAGTTTACTCCAGGCATATGTGACAGAGTAAAATTTGAATTTATTCATAAAATCTAAGGATATTCTACAAATACTTAAAAAAAAATAAACAGAAAAGGCTCTTACTGCAGCAGTGGTAAATTTTTATTGAAAGCCCTAAAGGGGTCACATCACTGCTGTAGCAGAATACAGAAAGACATCCTGAAAAGTTTTTCCAAAAGAAGAGAAATGAAGGCAAGACTAGAATAAAACCATTCTTTTAGGCCTAACTGTAAAGACAGCTTTCCATTTCCTCTGGGTAGAGAGCCTAGAAGATTGTACATACCTCACAGTTGGATAATGTTTGCTTTAGAAAGCAGAATATATAAATTTCCCATATAAAAAAGTGCATTCAGTCATCATAATTAATACTTTGGTTTCACAAAGTTCTAGACAAGCACACATTTAGATCCTTCCACATGGAGCTATCTGCACTGGGCAAGACACTTCTTGCTTGTTCCCAGTGTAGGAAAGAAGCAGTACCTATTACAAAATGCTCATTTAAAATGTTTCTATTCTAGGGCGGGGGATGTAGCTCAGCGGTGCAGCAGCTGCCTGGTAAGCACAAGGCCCTGCATTAGATTCCTGGTACCAAAAAAGAAAATAGAAAAAAAAAAGCCCCTGTAAAATATTTCTTTTTGAATGCAAAGTGCAGCATAAACACAGACTTCAGTTCTCATTAAATGCTCTGCTTTCATTGTCAAAATACTCATTTTATTATAATTGATGGCTTACTATTGATCTTGCCTTTCAGAGTATTATCTCCATGAGGGCCAGCACTTTTTGATCACATCTGTTTCCACTCATAGCACATAAAATATATTTAAAAGACAGTCATTGAAATCATGTTTCCAGATACTCCTTGCTAATTCGTCACTTCGGTGATTCTCCTTTGTGTTTTTAAATATAGAAGTTTGTATGTGCTATTTTTCAGATGATGAGTGACAATTTTTATTTAATAACTTAATATTTCTAAGATATCACAAACCTATTTCAATACAGAAATCTAGGTCAGCTGTTTCTCAAAATGGCTCAGAAACATCAATGCAAAGTAGATTTTTTTAACATTTTGCAATTAAATCTGTTTTTTAACTAATACATAAAAACATAAAAATTATGTATCCCATGTGTATTATGTGATGTTTCAGTACGTGTGTGTTGTAATGGTCAGTTTTCCTGTTGCTAGCACAAAATGCCTGACAACTGCAACCTAAAGAAGAAAAGATTTATTTCGGCTCACGGTTTCAGAGGTTTGAGTCCATGGTCACCTAGCTCCATGGCAGGAACGTGGTGAAAACCATGATGGAGCAAAGCTGCTCATGTCATGGTAACCAGGAAGTGGAGCACAAGAGGGCCAGACAGGACAGGACATGCAAGCAGATACAGTCCACAGGGTAACACCCTCAGATTTACCCAGATACATCCAGAAATGTTTTACTAATCCCATAGGCAAGTCTCAAGCCAGTCAAGTTGACCAGTCAAGTTTAATCCTCACAGATATTCTGTGTAATGTTTCAATCAAGTTAAACATCCTGTCCCTTTTAAAATAGTAAAAACATGCAGAATCCTAGTTTTTTTTTTTTAAATACAGTGTTACGACGGTCCACAAATTTAATTTTTTCCATGATTCTGGTCACAAACCAAATTGAATGAGAAGTAAATCAAATTCAGTGTTGTCCTCATTGGGAAATTTAACTTGGTTTATGTCCAGTTCAGTTTGGGATGTTTTGCCAACTCCTGCAGAGATGGGCCTTGCAGAAAAACCAAGGAAGCTGTCAAGGGACCATCAGTTAATTGAATTATTCAGCTAAACTGTCACCATGCCTTGCTTGCCTGCCTTGACACCCAAAACAAACATTGGCACTCAACAGAACTCTGTGACTTTGTTGTTTCTCAATAAATCTGGGGATTGAGTCAGTTTGGTGCTTCAGTCCTTTCTGGTAATGTCACCTGGATTCCCAAAAGAGATATTCACTGTCTCACATTTTTCATTCATCTCTGTATCAGGGTTTGTGGACCCAAACTCAGCAGTCCACTGATTGGTTCTGGGTGTGAATAATAAAAAGACCCACCGTGGGTGTGGGTGGCCCCATCCAAAAGGCTTGTGGCCTGGGTGGAATAAAAGGGAAAGGGAGGCTCACTGCTTGCCATCTTTTGCCTGCCATCCCACACCATAAGCTTTCTTCTCTGCCATGCTAAACTGCCTTGAAACATTGAGGATGTACTGAAATCTCCACAATCTGGGAACTAAAATAAACTTTTCCTTCTTTAAATCATGTGTAGAATGTTTGATTCCAGCAATGACAAAGCAACTAAGACACCTTTGGTCAACCTTTCCTGCCCACTCCCACTCCTCCCAGCTCCAGCTTCTGATAATCACCATTGTATTCTCAATTTCTTTCAAAACATTTTTTAAATATTCCACGTATGAGTGAGACCATGCACAACTTATCTTTCTGTGCCTGCATATTTCACTTAGCATAACGACCTTCTGGAACTGGCTTTGAGAGAGCTTTATCCACTCTGATTTGGAAAACATAGTATTTAAGAACAGCAAAATAAGTGATAGTTTTCTTCAGGATAATAAATTTTTTTGAAGTCAGACTTCAGATGATATCAAAATATAACTGCCAGTCCTTTAAGAATAATAAATTAACTCATAAGTTGGGCTGATTTCTTTGCCAATCTTCTAATAAGACTGTTCATGTTACTTTATCTGTAAGGTTGCTGTTCAGGATGAGGACCTTTGTACACTACAAACAATAGTGGGTGATTTTATATATCTACATACAGGTTCCAAGGAGTTAAAACATAAAGCATAAGAAGGAAGGTATGATATTTCAAGGGCTGTTTCCCCTCCAGATTTTCTCGACTTTGTAAAATAGCTCTAGAATGAAGAAGCCACTAGAGGCCATATGCTAGATTTACTTGCAAAATATGAAAAGCATATACCTGTAAATATCTTGGAATAGCTGGTAGGGAAATACATATAACTTTCTATTAATCTTTTAATAAACCAGCATAGTGAAATTGAGTTTAAAATGCCACTGAATTTTCATCTATTCATTTATTCAATGAACATTGGTTTGTGCCTATTATGTATTTTATCTGTTGCTAAGGATACAACTCAGAGTACAATGGTGGCAAGTGTACAAACACGGGCACCAGGTGCTGTCATACAAATACACATTTGTATAGGCCATGGTGAGAACATAGAAGAGATGGATAGGGAAGAGAAAAGGAATAAAATAGGGAACTAAGTCACAGAGAAATTGCTCTTAGGACTGAGTCATAAAAATAAGAGATAAACTTGAGAAAAGCTGTGGAACTATAAAACAGCTCAGTAACTTTTGAAACCAACAGACAGATATGATGGATGAAGGACATTTGAGGATGGAAGAGAGGAAAATAATTGCTGGATCTGGAATGGAACTGAAAGCTAGACAGATGGCAGGAAGCTTCGGGAACTTTGCCAAGGGGTTTGGATTTTATTCTGAAACCAATGAGAAACGCTGGCCACGTGTTTGCATATAAAGTTTCTGAAATATTTCGTTCCGCCTTTGAAAATGTTCTCCTGCTGGAGAATGGAGAGGTAGGTTAGGAATTATTGATGAAAACAGTGTAGGAGGGTGACGATGAGGATTTATTAGTTGGGAACATGGGGAAATGAGTATGTATGATAATTTTAGGAACATAAATTGATAGGATTTGAAATGTTAGAGGCAGGACAGAGAAGGAAGAAAGCTGTATGAAATGTCTCAGGTCTTATGGTCTATGTCACTAGACTGGGTGTCAATTTGAGAACAAAGAACATATTTTGCACATTTATTATCTTTTAATATTCACAATATTGTGAAGTAGGAAATAACTATTATGTTACAAAGCAAAAGCATGTCATTTTGTATTAAGACTGCTCTTTTCTTACAATTAACAATTGATGAAATCCTACTGAACAGAGAATTGTCTGATTCTGGGATCTGAGTTTGTAACCACTGTTCGAAGCTGCTTTAAAAGGCAATAATAAACCACAAGATTTTCAAAAATCAAAATCAAATAATAGAAAAAGAAGTGCTACAACAAAGTCTAGGAAGATAGCCAGTGTGGGGGTGCATTCCTATAATCTCAACACTCTGAGAGGCTGAGATGGGAGGATCACAAGTTCTAGCCCACCCTGAGCAATTTAGCAATTTAATGAGACTTGTCTCAAAATAAAAAGTACAAAAGAGAGAGGAGGTAGTTCCCTGCGAAGTTTCAATCCCCAGTACTTCCAGTAGAAAGAGAGACTACAAAAATAAAAACTATTAAATAAGGAAACAGTCGTACTAAGAAATTCTACTTGGGAGTTTTTCAGCACATATTTAATAACACATATGCCTTAATTTAGAATATACACACTTAAAAATAATTCAAGATCAATGGTATAATTTTCTACTTACCCTTGTAATGTTAACTTGTGTTTCTTAAGAGTCCATAGTGAGGATCCCCGTGATAGCAGTTTCATAATTAAGCTGCACATTTCACAGAGTTTTATTCATGCATACTCTATTGGGTTCTAACTTCATAACATTCTAGTATCTGTTAAAGGAATTACTTGGCAACTGAATTTTTTTAAAATTAGTTGTTTCAAAAATTGATGTAAAGTAGTTAGGAATAAACTAGATTGTTTTTATATTAGTGTACATGTTATTAACATCCAACTCCAGCATCAACCACATGCTGATGATATATGTTGACGTGTTGATTTTTTAAAATGTTTTCAGAAATAACACTCTAAGATCTGTTGAATTGAAACCATGTGTCATGTCTTAATTTTTTAAACTTATAGTAAGTAATTTTGTTTTAAAGAAGCAATTTGGTAATCATAATGATGTTAACTCACATGATGATTTGGCAAATATTTACATATAGCCTTTTGTTTTACTTTCAATAGTGGTCATAGAAATAGATATTTCTATAAATAGACTTGATAAAGAGTTATGTGAAATAGACAGTGGCAAAATTTTGTTGCAGCCACCCACATTTTAAAAATGTACAACTTGTAGTATTTTAAATAAGAAAGAATACCAAATCCTGTTAGTAACAATGTGTGGCCAGTGATCACACTGAAAAATAACTGACTTTTTCCTATTTATGGATTTTTCCTGTTTATTTAAATTAATATGATGTAACCCACAGAATGAGTCAGTCAATTTACTAAAAACATGTATCTGAATAGTAAAAATTTGCAAAAAATGTTAGCCTTCCAAATAACGTCTAAAAACAACAGTAAAATACTATGTTCAGTGAATTAAATTGGCAAAAAATAGGTAAAAAGAAATACGTTTATATGTTATATATGGCAGATGCTATAAAAATTATCCATACCACTAGTAGTATTAAACTTCACAGAGAATTACTTAGTAAAATCTATGAACTCTTTCATGCCCTGGGTTCTAGTAATTCTACTTTTGGAATCCATTGTGATAATATTATGAAGAAAATCTACTTGACAGATACATTCATATGGCTAGAATAAACATAATGTTATATATATGGAAATAAAGATGCTTCAAATAACTTTACTGACATAAATTTAAAAATTTTAATTAAATAGTCAGGTTTCCATGAAAATAGACCTGAGAAAAAGTTATATATCAGAGATTATTATGTAGAAATTATATAGAAAGAAAAAATCTTTCCGAAGAGAATACTCCAGACCCAGGAGCATTATCAATGAATTTTATTAAATAGTTTAGGAACAAGTATGCAATTTAATGCAAACTTTACCAGAAAAATAGAAAAAGAGGAAACAATATCACTTATTTATGACGTCAGCATAAGCATTCTGCCCAAATCTGGTAAAGACACTATAAAAAAGAAAAATTACAGGCAGGTCTCACATATAAAAGTACTGCTTACAATATGTAATCACATGAATTCAACAACTATTAAAAATACTACAGCACTCTCAAGTATGCCAAGTAGGATTTACTTCAGGAATATAAGGTTTGTTTAATATGTGAATCACTGTAGCTAGCGATTTGACCTTCCCGTAACATCAATATGATTTTACTGGAAAATTGCTATTATCTCTTATAATTTAAAAATAATAATAATATTTTTAGCCCACTTCACCAGATCCTGCTGTATGTCTCTTTTGGGGGAAAAAAAAAAAAACCTTAACAATTTTTGTAAGCTTCGTTTCCAATTTCTCTCCTACCATTTCTCCTTAGTTTGTTCTAATCAGTCTTTCATCTCCACTGATTAGTGGAAACTACCCTTGTCAGTGTCATCAATCACTTTTTCAATGCAAACTGCAGTAATTTGATCTTTTTTCATCCTACTTAATATGTTTGTGTGATTGGTAAAATTCTTTAATCTCAAAAATTTTCCACTAGTCCTCCAGAATATAAAAGCCTTGTGTGTTCTTTAATCTTATTGATCACTCTCAGATGCAACATGTATTCTATAAGATGGCAGCTAGGTAGACCAATAAGACTAGGTATGCAACAACTGGAATCATATCCAGAAATCTATTTAAAAGTTTTTTTGTCAGACACACTTGAATAAGTTTTTTCGAAGGAGCCTTCAACAAGTAATTTCTGGGATTTAAATTTTTTAATTTGTTTCTCAGATCTATTATGTGAAAAGGAAAGCAGCTCTTAGTTATTGTGGAAAGAAAAGCAAACTCAAGCAACTCTGCATTTTTATGTAGATTTCTAATGTTGTTCAAAATATAAATAAATTGCAAAAGATGGTGACTCTTGATACTAAAACTACTAGTAAAAATGTCAGGAAGTGGCTAGAGCTCATCAACTGTGGATTTAAAAAATCTGTATACTGTAGATCAACTTGCTAGAAGCAAAGCATAAATAGAAAACTAAAAAGCCAAAGCACAAAAACAGAATATAAAAGCAAAAAGGCTGCTTGCGGTTGTCAATAGTTTCTTTCCTCCTCCCATAGAAATGCACAGAAACACACACATACCACTTTTGTTTAAGCTGGGATTTCTAGAGCAATGAGAGAATACACCAAATCCATTTACCACTTGAGTTACCTTTAAAATGAAGGTGGCCATGTGTGTAAAGGATGCCATGGCTGGTGATGGTAATGGTGAGTCTGGCAACCTATACCAGCATTTACATTTAAAAATAATGAGTTGTGCATCTGCCTTCTTAAAAGGCAGGACACCACCTCACAGACTGTGTTTAGCAAGTAAAAGCAAAAGTAGTATGTGCATTACACCTCGGTGCTTTAAAAGCCTCATCTATGTTAAGACATTATATTTTTTTCTTCACATGTGATCAGACTAGATGTAAATAACTGCGCATTCAGACCTCACCTGATCGCATTTATAAACTTCTTCCAGACTCTCAAGCTGGAAATAGCAAAAATTTCTAAATATATGAGAACAGTATCCAGTGATTCTTAGAAACAACCTTTTGTATAAAATGATGTCCGGTTTTAGCTGCCCATAGAGCAGTCTACTTCCAGCAGCAGAGTTCAGAGCAGCAAGTTCTATTATACTTTCTCTAAGCTCTGCAAGATATGTTATATCATGTTCTTTTTGTTATCACCTACATTCATTTTGTACATTACTTTATTCACTAATTCATCAAAAAATACTTTAAACAATTATAGGCTTTATATTAAAAGGAATTTTTTGTTCTACACAAATTGAAATAGTTTAGACACTACAAAATATTGAAAGCCTAAATAAGAGTGTACACAATCATTCCTTTTTTCTCAAAGTGAATAGATAACAAACATGCTAGTATTTTGGTGTAGTCTTGCCAGATTATATTAGTATTTAAAGGTATGAAATTATGTACTTTATTTTGAGACAATTGTTTTTATAAATTCTTTATGAATTCTATAGTTTGATATATATATATATATGTATATATACTTATACTTTTATTTATCCTGTACTTTTACTTACATATGAATACATTTCACACATGCTGAAGTATATTCTTCAGTTGTATGTGTCCAGTTCAAACTGGTTGTATTCTCTGAACCCTTCACAGATTAAGTTTGGAGAAAAAGGAATTACAAAGGAAAGCACCCAAACCTTACACTTCTAGAATTGTTTTAATGAGAAACTTGTCTCTTCTTCAAACAGACATATTGAAATATTAAAAGTAGAGTTGGTAAGTTGTAAGAAATTTATTGTGAACAAATTACAAAGATTTGGGGGAGACAGAAAGGAAAAGGGAGCTATATCTTCTTCAGTATAATTTCATTAAGAAAGTTTAAGTAAAGGAAGAACACTAAACTCTCTTCTTATAGGAACAAACCAGAAATGGAGTGAATGCAAGGATGAACAAGAATGAGCATGTAGCACCAGCTTCTTTGAGGAGTATGTATTCTCTAGCACATAATACCTGGCACAGGCTAACAATACTGAGGAATCATTGAATAACTCAATAATTTAATGTTAAAATAAATTAGGATATTGTTACCTGTGTAGCATTAATTGAATACCTATGTCTTAAGAATAGCGTCTCTTACGATAATTTAAAATCCCCCAAATTCTGTTTTTTACTTGTATGAATCATGATGAAGGAAAGTATCAATGAAACAAGTGCCTTATGTTACTTCAATGTAAGGATTATTTGATCAACTAATATGAATGAAGAAGACTTTTATGGTTTAGATCCAAAATGTCCTCGAAATTCTTAGGTGTATGCATGGAGCTAGAATCGTGATAGTGCTATTCTTATTAATAGATTCATTGACGAGTTCAGTAACTGTATGTACTATTTGGAGGTATGGTACCTGTTTGGAGGTGGGTCTGTGAGGATGTGAACAGGAGTGTACTCTTGGTCTAGGTTCCTCCTTCTCTGCTTCCTGGCTCCCATGTATTGATCACATTTTTGTCTGTCATGCTTCTCTGCCATCCTGTTTCTGTATTGGAACCAACCCACCATGGACTGAAACCATGAGCCAAAATAAACCTTTTGTTTCTTGGACTGTGTGTTTGGGGTATTTTGCAAAACAATGAGAAAGTGACTAAAACAGATATTGATGCCAGGCATGGGGTCATTAATGTGATTATACCTGACCATGTCGTTCAAAAGCCTTCAGAACTGATATATGGGAAGAATTTGGAAAGGTCTGGTAAAGCAAGCTAAAGAAGCCCTAATTCTGTAGGCTTAGATTGATGGGAGATTCTGATCAGAGCCCAGAAGATTAGAATACTTACAGACATGCAGCAAATAAAGACTAGGCTCAGGTTTCAGTTGAAGGCAAGGATTTCATTGACAGTTGAACTAGAAACCATGTGTGTTATGCTGTAATAGAAAAAAGTCTCTCTATTTTCCCCATATACTAAGCCTTTGTAGGAGACTGAGTGTAAAAGAAGTTAAATAATTAACTGAGTGGAAGAAATTTCAAATCAGGCCTACATTCAAGCTGTGTTATCGATATTACTGGCAGATTTTAGCCAAGTCTACAGTGCAAATGATGATCAAATATTAGAGCCAAATGATTTGGAAAGTTTTCAGTTTCATTATAAAGGAAGTTCTTACAAAGCTGGGGCCATGGACAGTGTGATTATTTTAAAAGATTAGCATTAAAAAGAAGCCAAATACTTTATACCTAGACAAGAGCAAAGATAACTGAAAGACTTCTATAAAATCAGCAAGACTTACACACTTTACTGATCAAGTGTGCAAAACTCTAATGCTTTCATTTGAAAGGGAGCCCAAGGGTGTTCTGTTCATTTGGAGATGCAAAAGGAAATGTTCATCAAGTTCATCAATGAAGGCACTAAAAGACCACTGCAACCATAATCCAAGGGAACCTGGCAACTGCTTGAGCTGGCAGCAAAGCTTGGCATCATTCATGTGATATTGGTTTTATAGGTTTGCACAACGTAAGAATTGTGGCTCAGGGAGGCTTCTACCTAGATTTCAGAGGAAAGCCTCAATGGAAAGGAAGAATACCTGAAAAGGTAAAATGTGAAGCTGTGAGGGTGAAACCAAAAGTGCTATGGAAATCCAGAAAGTAGAGGCCAGTTATGTGGAATGTCTGCTGATGAGAATCACAGGCAGTAAGTGGGGTCAGGCTAAGAGAGAAGCTGTGACAGCTGCATCCAGCAATGACATAGGGACAGGGGCTCCCAAACTCTTTGCAGTTCACAAGTTGCCCTAGGTGCTAGACACGGAACTACAAGATTTAATGGTTGTCCTGCTGGATTCCTGGCTTTCTTAGGTTCTACTTTTTTGTATCTCCCTATTTCTTCCTGTTGGAATGGAAATGTTTATCTTTTACCACTTCATGTTGCAAATATTTAACTTTCTTTCTGATTTATGCAGGTGCTCACAGCTAAAAGTTTGTCTTGGGTCTCAAAGGAGACTTTGGCCTTGGACTTTTCAGCAATGTTGAAACTGTTAAAACCTCAGCAACTCTTAGAGATGTACCAAATCTATTTTGCATAAAGTGATATAAGAGAAGAGTGCTTTACACTTAAAATTTCTCCCCAAGTTCTCATACATGTAGAAGATGGTTGGATCATACAGTGTTATATTTATCCACTGATGACTTCAGTAGCTAAATGTGATATTTGGTAAAGCCTAAAATCATTGGGTCATGAACTAGAAGGGTGTGTTCTTGTCTCAAGCTCCTCTCCTTTATCTCTTTGCCTCTTTTTGTCTTTCTTTCTGTCTCTCTCTGTCTCTCTCTGTATCTCTGTCTCTGTCTTTCTCTCTCTGTCTCTCTCTTTCTCTTTCTCTCTCTCTCTTTCTCTCCTCTTCTGGCTGCCGTGGATTGAGCACTTTTTCTCTGACATCCCTGCCTTGCCATCTTGTTTTTGCTATAGAGCCACTAACCATGGACTGAAAACATAATCCAAAAATAAAACTCTTTCTTTAAATTGTGGGTGTTGAGTATTTTGTCTAGTAGCAAGAGATTATTAAGAGAAAACTGTGATAAAATAAAAAATAGGTTTTTATAAATCCTTGCTAACTATATATTACTGTATGATTGACTTTGTCATATTGAATTTAAGGCTTCTACATTTGGATTGTGCATTCATTGTAGGAAATGAGAGATTATAGTAATTCAGGTTGAGGGAATAAAGATTCTCTGCAGTTAACAGCTATCAAGTTAGGATGTTTCAAAACAGACATGAGCAAGCAATTGGCTAGTTTTTTTTAAATGAGTGACCACTGGAAACTTAAAAATATACTATATGGCTCGGTGTGGTGGTGCATGCCTGTAATTCCAACACTTTGGAGGCTGAGACAGGAGGGTCTTCGCGAGTTTAAGACCAGCCTGGGCTATGAGGTGAGCTCAAGGCCAGCCTGAACTGCATAGCAAGATGCTGTCTTGAAAAGACAAAAATAAGTAAATAAAGAAATAATAAAAATATATGTTGTTATCTAGATATCTCCACTCATGTCTTCCTTTCATTTTCTATGTCTTTGTGTCTTACCCATCCACTGTCTTCTCTGGCTTTCACAGAGAAAATGCTGAAGCTGAAGGACATAGACCAGTGAGTTCAGCTTCTGTGACTTCTTAGAAATCCCAGACATGTCATTTCCTTACTAAAGTATTGATGTATTCAAATTATAGTGAATACAGTGGAAAACATATTCCTAATACTCATTTTCAAATTCATAGTATTTAAACTTTGAAATATACAGTGTGACAGAAATGAAGGACCTTAAAAATTTCATCTACCCTTAATATTTCAATTGCTATATATCAGACATTATCAGGCACTATTCCTCCCAGAAAGATAAAGCTTGATCTTTGGAAGGTGAAAAATTCTAACACTTCTTATATTTAAAGCACAGATATACAGTAATAAGTCTACATGCATCACATTAAAAGGTCGTGGTGATAAGGGACTGGAAACACATCTAAAAAGTTACGTTGGAAGGGTAATAATACTTTTTAAAGAGGCTAAGACACTATTGTACATTCTGCTTTTAGTTTTTTAAAGATTTTATTCCTCTTCTCAATTTGGGCTAATGGAATAAATTGTAGAGAACTAACAGTTCTATTTTTTTTGTAAGTGGTTGAGCCATGCAGGATCTCAGGTAAAAGCTTGTTTATTGACTGTGTTGTGGTCTGAGAATGAAGAGAGGTCACTCTTGTTTGAATTGAAGTTCAGCTATTCCTACAAGACCATCCAGACCTGAAAGGGAGGGACAGAAAGCTCTGTCCTGGAGAGGAAATTGCGCAGTATAAGCACAGTGTACCTAGACTCCGAAAGTGGAGGAGCTGACAATAGGAGCTGCTGTCTTTGAGCACAGCCTGGTCTTGGCAATTGGACACACAGGGCTCTGCTTTAGGGCTCAGGCCTACCCCTACTGAAAGAAACATGATTTATTACACTTTACTCCTGGGAAGCATTCAGTGGGTATCTTATTTTGTAATAATAGCATTAAAATATAGTCCAGTATATTTGTTTGCTGAACACATTATCTCCAATAGAATTTTACAGCACTATACAAGAATATCTTCTAAAGTCAAGAGACAACACAGCAGAGAGTATTCATATTAATTGATAATATTAAATAGTGAATACATTTTTAGTTAATCATAGGTAATAGGTTCAAGGTGATAAAGTTTACCTTGTATTATTCCCCATTTCCCTCCAACTTTCACTTTGTGATCTATTTATAGGTAACATTTAGTAAGCATTTAAAACTCTGCACTCAACACTGTTTTAAGTGCTAATTTGATGGATGCTTTCTCACTCAATGCTTATAAGAATGCTCTTATATAAGAGCTATTATCACCTCAGTTGTATCATAAAGCAAACTGCAGCTCACACTGATTAACTTACCACTGCTTCCACAGCCAGAAAATTATGAAGTTGAGATTTACATCAGACTCTACTTCAGTCTGGAACCTGGGGCTCAGATCTTAACTTATCAACTACTGAAGCATTTTCCAAGCACCTACTGTGGGCAGTCAGTAGGGCGGTGACTGAAAAAGAGCAGGTGCTCATCTCTGTATAGCCCTTTAAGAAAAGAACATTCAGAGACATCAAGGATAAAGAAAGATTTGTCTTGAGCCCAGTAACAAATATTTCAAGTGCTAGAGTTTTTGGTTTAGTATTTTGAGATATATAATTTCCCAATGTATGAAAAAACACTGAGCAAATTATTGCATTAGGGTTGTAATTAAGTTGGATTTATCTAGTGAACAAATTGCTTTTCTATTCATTTATGCAAAATGACTAGGAATTTCACAGGACTTAAGTGGTCACCGCTAAAATTGCAAAGGCCACTGGACCAGCATTAGCATGGAAACAATTGTTCTGATACTATTCACTAAATGAAATACTTTGTTTTCATTAGATTGCAAATTATTGCTTAATGATTTTCATTATAAATCTGGCTAACACGTAAACTTGAAATCTGGGATTAGTAAGTCTCAAATAGAAATGTCTCTCTTTGTCACTATAATACAGCTGAATAATTTCAGAAATCAAAATATCAACATCATTTTTATGTCAATATTTTATTTAATAAAATTCAGAACAAAATGAAATCTTATGTATAAAATAGATCAAAAACCAAATATTAACTATATTTTTATGGGCAGCTTTTTGCTAAACAATATTCCTTTTACTGGTTAGATATATTCTATTAAAAACCAACTTTTGTGGAAAACTACACCGATTATGTCATTAATGGAAACTACAGTTTAAACTCTATGTTTATTTACATGTGTCTGAGGAACTCTTAAAATTACTCAATATATATCCAATATTCTTGGGTGCAAATAGTTTGACAGACATATCTTTTATCTGCAGCACGTTTCAAACTACTGTAGTTAATAAATACTTCAGGAAAAAAATCAAAGAAAATTTGCAGGTAATTACACAACTCTTAACTATTACAGTTTGTGAATCCAAATGAAGTAGCTTTGATGCTATTTTTTTCAATAATAGGAGAGTTGATAAAGACCCAAGTAAGACAGAATATTTACAAAAATAAAAATGTATAAGGTCTCTGTGAACTGAGTCATTTTAAATTATGAGAGATGAGATTTATATTATGTTTGACTTTTTCATTTTTAAACAGTTGTGTGGCTTATTTTCTCCTTTACTGTTGCCCTTCATTTTGCTTCATGTGTAGGAATTAAAATATAGGGAGAATAATAAAAAAGAACAGAAGTTATTTTTTTTCCTTTGGTAGTTAATCCTATGATAAGTGAAACAGGATGCAACTGAGTGAAGTCACAGCCTGCAGCATGAAATAAAGCCTGGAGGAGTTACCTCCAAAGAAAATCTCAGAGATCACTCCTGGTGAATTTTGAAAGAGAAGAACTGAAGCATCTGAAAGAAATTAGGCACTTTTCTGAAGAAATAAAAGAAGTAAATAATAAGAAACATAAAGTTGAGTAATAAGGCAAGTTTCTCTTTACATTTTTATTAAACTTAATGTGTTTTTCTGAGATAATATACTTGAGCGTTAAATGTTTAGTTGACCTGGTTTAGTGAAGGTCTAGCTCCACAAAATACAGTGAGTATCGCAACATTAGCAAGACAATGGCAAAGGAAGTTTAAATTCCATTCTTTCATGCACAGAAGGTTCATTTTGCAGCTATCCAGACTTGACCATCTTCTGAATCAAGCCTCAGACCACTGCACAGCTTGCAGAACTGATTTGTTTGTAGAAATCTAAGTAAGAATGACAAAAAGAATGGTCTCACCTGATTGTGCTGCCTTTCTATCCACCCTGAGTTAGCTCAACCCCAGAATGGAAGGATTTCCTGATCTCACAATTTCAGTGGGTCAGTCAAGAGATGAAAACAAGTTCAAAGTTAGAAAAAAGAAATCATAGACATCTAAGCATGAAAAGAGACTAGAAAAACAAATAAAGAAGATAAAAGAGTTGGTCTTTTGAAAAGAAGCAAAATTAATAAAACTTCAGCTAGTTGAAGAAAAAAATGATGACTAAAATAAATAAAAGAGAAAATGAAGGAAGAATCTTTACAGCTGATACTATGGAAATATATCAGAACCTAAAATACTGCTGTGAACAAGTATATATATCAACAATTGGATAATCTAGAAAAATGGGTTAACTCTTAGACACATAAAACCTCCAAAGAGAAAATCATGAAGTAATAGAAAATCTGAACAGAACTTTAGAACAATAACTACCAAAGAGATTGAATCAGTAATGAGAAGTCTCTTATTAAAGAAAAGCCTACAACCTGGTGGCCTAGCTGCTGAATTCTAACAAACAGTTAAAAAACTAAATACCAATCCTCTTTAGACTTCTAAAATATTGAATGGGAAGGGCTATTTCCCAGCTTTTTTAGTAGGCCAGCGTTAACGTGATACTAAAGCCAGACAAAGACATTTCAAGAAAAGAAAATTACATTCTAATATTCCTGATAGTCACAGACTCAAAAATTTTCAACAACATGTGTGAAAACTGAATTTGGCAGCACATTAGAAGGGTCACTCCACGTGATTAAGTGGGATTCATTTCCGAGTTGCCAGAATGAATAAATTATTTAAAGGATAAATAATTTTAACAGAAACAAAGACAAAAACCATATGACCACCTTACTGCCTGCAGAGAAAAACAAGTGGCATAATTCAACATCTTATCATGGTAAAAATTCTCACCAAATTATGTATAGAAGGACTATTTCTCATTACAACAAAAGCTATTTTCACAGCTAACATTATACTCAATGGTGAAGAATTGAAAAGCTTTATCCTTGTGTGGAACAAGACAAAGATGCCTATTCTTGCTTTTATCCAAAATGAACAAAGCTGAAGGTACCACACTACTTGACTTCAAACTGTACTAAACATGTACAATAATCATGACAACAGTGTACTATACAGACAAAAACTTGACGCGTCAAACAGTGGGACAGACCAGAGCTCTCAGAACCCATACATATGTGATGAACTGTTTTTGATAGACGTTCAAAGAATATGCAATGGGAAAGGAGAGCCTTGATGACAGGAAAACTGAAAGTGCACTTGCAGAAGAATGAAATTAGACTATTTCACACCATAAACAAAAATGGATTCCAAATGTGTTAAAGATGTAAATATAAGGTCAGCACTATAAAACTACTAGAAGAAAACAGTGGAAATAGCACATGATATTGGTTTGGGCAAAGTTTTTTTTGGATTTGATAAAAAATGTACAGGAAATAAAGGCAGAAATAGACCAATGAGATCACATTAAATCAAAAAAGCTTCCATACAACAAATAATTAACAATATATAGAAAGTACTTACAGACTGGGAGAAAGTACCTGCCAGTTATATACCTAATAAGAGATTAATATCCAAAATGTATAAAGGGCTCAAACAACTCTACAACAAAAAGTAGGGAGTAAACATAAAAGAAAAAGAAAAATCCAATTTAAAAAATAGGCAAAAGAAGACATATAAATGACCAACAGATATTTGAGAAATGCTCATTACATCTAGTTACTTGGGAAAAGCAAATTGAAATATGAGATACCACATTCCACCCATCAAAATGGTCATTATCAAAATATGAAAGATAAATGTTGAATAGGAGTTGGAGTTGGAGAGAAGGCAAATTTTGAATGAAGTTGGGGAAAAATGTAAATTAGAGCAGTTTTACAGATTATATATATATATATATAGAGAGAGAGAGAGAGAGTTAATATATTACCTAAATATCTCATTTACCCAAAATATTGTCAAAAATATATATGCAGTCCTATGTGAATTTTTGGCACTCTTTATATTAACCAATTTATGGAATTAACATAAGTGTCCATCATGGCGAGGCATGGTGGTGCCTGGCTATAATCCCAGACCTCTGGAGACTAAGGAGGAAGATCGCTGTGAGTTCAAGCCCAGCCTGAGCTACATAGTTCAAGGCCACTGTAAACTACCAAGTGAGACTCTGTCTCAGAAAGAAAACTAAAATTAAGAGAACCTACACATATGAATGGATAAAGAAAATTTGGTAGGTGTATACCATAGAATACACCCCAGCCTTTCAAAAAGAAGGAAATTCTGTCAGTTGTAGCAGCCTAGATGGAACTGGAGAACGTTACACTAAATGAAGTAAGATAAGTGCACAGAGCAAAATGCTGCACATTTTCTCTTATATGCAGAATATAAAACAGCGAGGCTCACAGAGCAGAGCAGACAGTGACAGTTACAGAGGAAGGAGAGCAGGGAGAATACAGGCAGTGACAGTCCAGTGGCAGAAAATCTAAGTTAGACAAAAAGAATTTTATGGCACAATGTAGTGAATATAGATAATAACAGGACCTCATACATTTGAAAGTTGCTATGAGTAAATTTTAAATGTTCTTATCACAAAAATTAATTATTTGAGGTTATGTTTCTATTTATTTGCTTAATTTAATTAATCCACATTGTACTCTTATGTCAAAATAGCCTTTTGGACCCCCAAAATTAATGCAATTATGCAGTCAACTTACAATTTTAAAACATGAAAAAAATTTTCTTGTCTTTCAGACAAACCATTACAATACAATAAACCGATTTTCTTTTAGTCCTGAGACAGCACAAAGATCAGCTGATGGGTAACATCCCTTAGCTGTCCTGAAAATTCTTCAAGCAAAATCTTTTGAAAGCTGATACTGAGTGAATCAAGGAAGTTAAGCTTCAAGCCGGCTCGTTTGTTTTGGTATTAGTGTGCTCAACTAGATAAAGAGAGAAATAAAATGCTTTGTATTAGAGCCCCTTGCACTCCTAGGTCTTACAAAGTTTCTCTGTTGAAAACAAGTAAACACACACATACACACACACAGCCTAGATAACTTGAAATTTGGACACAGAGATGACCACTTTAACTACCCTTTCTCTCCTGTTCTTGCTCACAATCTTCCGTAAAAGGTTTTCCAACTATGGCTTTACTTCTGATTCTGGCTAAACTTTATTGATGTACAGTACTTCCTCTTCTACAATATAAACATTTACATGACTCAAATTCTTTGAAATTGATTGTTAGTCATAACAGTGGAAAGCAAAGAAGTTAGCTTCTAAAGTTTTGTCTCAAGTCTATCTAGGCATCGTCTTGTTATATAATCTTATTTGGCAATAATAAATGTAAGGATTGTTAGGTGAACAAAAGTATCTGTGTGATTCTTTTTATCTGTATAGATGAAAAAGAAACAGTTATATGAGGACTAAAACATTTATGTGTACAAACTAAAAAGTTCTATTTTACTACAACAAAATTTCATCATGAGGGCCGGGGATTTAGCTTGGCGATATAAGTGCCTACCTGGCAAGCACGAGATTCCGAGTTCAATCCCTGGTACAAAAAAAAAAATTCATCATTAAGGCTCTTCAGGTTAGGTAAGTGAGTATATTTGTCAGTGTACGCTGATGCAGGGAATACTTCAGTCAAAAAGATCAATTTGAATTTACTGTAAAAAACTTACAGAACTGATTTTCTTTGCAGGTAATCCTCTTTGATTGTCATTAAGGCTTAGAAATGACTAAAAGAAGAAGGAGGCCATTACTGTCATACATGCCTTGTTAAAAAATTGTTGAAATACAGTAGACTGCACCTAATCTTGTGTTCAGATGAATCCAGGAGATAGAACTCCTATTTCCCTCCTAAGTTCTCTTGAGTGGGTCCAGAACAACTAGTATTCCAGAAATTTTTATTGTAGTGTCGATTTTCACCTTGAATGAATTTACAATACCACCTTCTTGGTATTGGAATTCTCTCCTCAGGTGTATCTTTTAAAAAAGATGTCATCTCTTAAATAATCTTCCTATAACAGACTTGTTTCTGCTTCAAGCTAGTGCAAAGAAATTTACACTTTTCTTTATTTATTATTTAAGTATTTATTGAGCACTTATGTTCCAGACATTCTTTTAAATTCTGGAGACAAATACTAAATCATGAACTATTCTCTTACGGATCTCAGTCTAGCAGGAATGACAGAAAAAAGAATAAATGATTATAATTCTGTGAGATATGTCACTTAGTAGAAATACTTATGGGGCACAGTAAGATAATAATGAAGAGAGAAAGGAAAAGTCACTATACACAACATGACACTTATCAGCTAATTAGGAGTGTCCATGCTGATATAAAGAGGAAATCATAATCAAAACAGGTCACTACATGTTCCAAGACAGAGTGGTGTAAACGCATGACTAATATTACATTACTTTTTTGTCTATAGGCTGTTTAGCTACACAAAAACATCAAAACAATTCTTTTGGGGGGATATATTTGGTAATTGAGCATAAAAATTTTGGAATCAATACCATATTTAGATATCTTCATATATTAGTATTACAATGTAAGAGTGAATTTCATCCTTAAATTCACAACCATTTACTTTTATGCAAATATTTTCCAATTTGGTTCTTTTTATCTCTGTAAAAGATAAGTGGCAGTTAAATAAAAGCAATGCTTCAAGAGGGAACATTTTTAATTAGTGTCCTTTACTGTGATTCTCACTTTAATCTGTACAAAGGGACAGTACTGGAGAAATGTACTCTAGTTTGGTGCCATGTGGTGGTTCTTTCAGGTCATGGCTTAATACTTGTAGAAGTGAGACAGGAGACAAACATCTGAGGCACTTATTTTATGTTTTTTTCTGGAGTTTTCTTAACCATCTTGCAGCCAACCTGGGTATATATCAGACACCTGGATACAAAGCCTAGGACTGTTAACTCAAAAGAGCTACACCTTGTGATTTCTATGTGATTTCTTTGTGATTTCTATGTGAATTTAGCAAGAACCCTCAACCAATTGGTAACATCTTGGGAACATGTAGAGAACCCTAACTTTTAGAGGGCCCACATGAAAAGGGTACAAAATGGTGACAATTATCATTGGACCCCAGAATCAGGACATACCTGATTCCATCTTCTATTTGGCTTAGGATCTATGCCAGCTGATGGAAAATGGAGAACAGTTATACTTTGTGCTTCTCTTGTGTCTCTGAGCACCCACCTAAGGAAAGGAGTTGCTGCTCTGATGACACCAGACTCCAAGACATTGATTTCACCTGGGCTGAGAAGCCTTAAAGTAAAAATGCATGTTAGTCCAGAAATTGTCTTCTCTCCTTTTTTGATATTTATGTGGCTGGTTGAGAAGATTTTCTGACAAGCTCCGTCAGCTTTCTCACTCCCCAGTTCTTTCACCAAATAGCTCCATGTGGTGTTCAGATCCTGCCTAGATTATTTGGGTAGGATCCAGTTAGTGTGAGAAGATGGTGTCCTGGGATTTTCCTATATTTAGCCTGACACGTTTAGCAAATTACCTACACCTCTTAATTATCCTAAATTATTTTACAGTCTCTCAAACCTCTTAATTATCCTAAATTATTCTACAGTCTCTCAAATTCTCGTTTTTCCCCTGATCCTACCAAAAACATCTTTCCTTTCTCCAGCTAGTGTTAAAATTCTAACCGGTCTTGATGCCCAGTTATACTCCTTTATCACTGATGTTGATTGCCTGGAAAGCAGGTGATTCCTTCACCTTATTAGTTTAAAACAGTACTTGGAAAATTGGCAGCAAACATGTGTCAGGTGAGGATACCTTTACGAATATTGACAAGGCTCTCTTTCTGTTTTCTAAGATCAAAAAATACATTCATACTTTCCATACATTCACGCCCAGCCAACAAACTCTCCCACCATCCATTTCTCTCAAAAGAGTGGTACATTCGTTACAATGATGAACCTACATTGACTGATCATAATTATCCAAAGTACATCATTCATATTAGAGTTCAGTCTGGGAGTTGGGCATTCAATGGGTGCTATGGACTGAGTACTTATGTTTTCACAAACTTAAATGTTGAAACATAATCTCCAGTACAGTGGTGTTAAGAGGTGAGTATTTGGGAGGTGGTTAGGTTGTAAGAACAGAGCTTTCATAAATTAGATGACTGCTCTTATAAAAGAGCCAAAAGAGAGATCCTTTCTTCTAAGTGAGGATACAACAAAGAAGCAGTACTCTTATGTAGCAGACAGGACACGGGTCAGACAGTGAATCTATGGCTGATGTCATAAACATGGATTTCCCAGGTTCTAGAACTGCGAACAATCAGTTTCTTTCATTTATAAACTATGCAGGTTAAGGTGATGATGATTTGCTATTGAGTTGTTTGATTTATTCGTGTGATATTATTCCCTTGACACTTGAATATTTTGAAAATATTTTCTCCCATTCTGTTTGTTGTATTTTCACTCCATTTGTTCCGTTGTTGTGCAGAAGGATCTTAGTTTAAAGTAATCCATATTGTTTATTCTTAGTTTTATTATCTGTGTTTTTGGCATCTTACAACACCAACACCAACATTTTAAAAGTTTTCTATTATGTTTTCTTCTAGTAATTTAATATTTTCAAGTCGTACATTTGGGCCTTTGATACCCTTTGAGTTGATTTTTATATAGGAGGAGGGGTAAGAATCTGGTTTTATTCTACATAAGTATGTACAGTTTTTCCCACACCATATATTGAAAAGAATGTCCTTTCTTCAATGTATGTTCTTGATATTTTTGTCAAAAATTAGTTGGCTGTGTGAATATGGATTAATTTTTTGGTTCTCTATTATGCTTCACTGGCCGGTCAGTTTTTATGCCACTATCATGCTGTTTACTTAACATAGCTTTATGTTATGATAAACATAGTAGTATTATAGGCAACTGAGATAGATAGAAATATTCTAGACAGTCAGACAGGGTTGGGCCCTCGAAGGAGCCAGTGCAGAAGATGAGACACCTTGCAACTGTGACAGAGGCAGACACCCCCGCTGTGGGCCAGACCTCAAGACAAAAGATAAAACAAATGCACCCACATAATTCCTAAGGATAAACTTCAGGGAATGATATTCTAAATAGGTCTCTATCCCTCTGAGGAAGCCAGGAGTCACCAACCCAACTCCCTACAGGAAGAGTCACTGTTCTTTGTGCATGCCTGCTTGACACATGACTCTTTCCCATTTGTCCCTGATTGAATCAATTTTACCTGAGCAATTAATCTTATTGGTAGACCATAGTTCTGTCCCACCTCATGACCATCTTGCAAGTTCTCATGTTTCCCCTGCCTCACTTTGTGGTTTTGCTCTATAAAAACTCCAGAGAAAAGACAGTCTTTGGCAACCCACAGGTGACCCCTTCTGTCTCTCTCTCAGAAAGAAGCTTGCTTTCTCTCAATAAATACATTCTGCTCTTAACTAGTAGGTTGGGAGTTTCTTTACCCTAATCAGTATGTTTTGAAATGAGGTGCTGTGAAAACCTCAGTTTTATGAGTTTTTCTACCCCCCAGAATGGCTTTGATTATTCTGGATCTTTTGTGGCTCTACATGAAAGAGGATTGCTTTTTGCAACTTCCATAAAGAATATAAAAAGTATTTTCATGGAGATTGATTGCATTAACTCAGTAGATCCCTTTAGGACATATGGCCATTTTATCAATATTAATTTTTCCTACCTGTGTACATGTCTTATCTCCCTATTTTTTTGTGTGTGCTTAAAATTTTATCAGTATTTTTTAACAGCATATACATATATATATATATATATATATATATATATATATTCTTATATGGGAGATATATATATATATATATCCCATACAAGAACATCAAAATATATACAAAATATATACAAGAACATTAAAATATATAAAGTATTATTAGGGTTAAAGAGAGAGATTGAATCCAATAAAACAATAATTGTGTATTTCAAATTTGTCAATAGACAAATCAAACACAAGTAGAAAATCAACCAAGTTATATTAGAGCTAAATCATACTGTAGAATAAATGAATTTAACAGACATTCATAGAGTATCTCTTTCAACAGCAGAGTACACATTCTTCTCCTTAGCACGTGGAACAGCATCCAAGATAGAGGCCACATGGTCTCTCATTTCAGGTTGAGTCTTATCCTTCTCTTTATAAAGGGAAGACTATGTACTTTTCAAACTGAATATAACTTTGTCGCTTATTATCAGTCGCATAGAAAGTGAGGAAAAATAAAGGGAAAATCATTCAAATTTTGTTAAAGATGAGAAAAATATTCTCCACATGAGGATGAATGAAGTCATATTTTTGGAGTACAGATAATATACTTACAAATCAGTCCTTTGGTTATTTATCTATAATTAAGAATTCATTTGGGGCTCAAGATTGCCCTGACAATTTTGCAGGGATGAGGACTAAGGCAGAGTGTTTACTTTTGTATTTTATCTGCTTCACAGAATTTGAAATTTCAGCTCTTTTTTTTCTTTGCCTTTTAATTTGTAGGGATAATCAAAGACAAATGAGTAAGACCAAAGTGTGCTCAATATGCCAAAACAGCTTCACAGATTGCTATCTCTCTTTCTGGTGAAGCCTTTCTTGTGGCATCGTTGTTTTGTTTTGTTTTGTTTTGTTTTAAGCAGTAACAAAATTTTATTGTCGTTGCAAAAAGAAATGAACAATAAAAACTACCTCAAAAAGAAATGTTACTTAGAAGTTTTATCAATGGGAAGTTAATTACATAGAATTTCTCCTCTCCATCTACAGATTATGTGAAGATAGTTAAAAATAACTCATAACTAGGTTTAAAAAGAATAGCGGAATATAACAGACTTAGAACTGACTAAGATAAAGTACATTTCTGTATCAAATGTTTTTCCTATTTTTGCCTTAATAAAGTTGCCCATTTTCTGACTACTCTCCCTGTGAACTGTTTTGTAAAATCAAGAACATTAAGCTAAGGAGGCCTTAGGACTACATATCACTTCCATACTAAGAAACTGCTATGATGACAGGCAAGGTTCCTTGGGACGCTGACAGTAATAGGATGGTGATTAGCATGTGTGGAATTCTTTAGGGAGTGCTCTTAGGATCAGAATCAATCTGGAAGGAAGGAAGCAACATCGAACAGTAGGAATCACAACTGAAGCATCCACCAGTCCTAACAGGGGATTTAGGAATGAGAGAACTTTTCAAAGTGATCCCAAAATTAACCAGGAATGGGTCTTTATATTTCATTCCCTGCATCCAAAACCTCCCAGGATGAGGCATGTCCTGGGTAGGAAACATAACCTTGACAAAGCAGTTGATTTCGAGCGAAGGCAACTATTTGTCAGAGAGCAGACAGATGTCAGCATCTTAGCTCTGGGGAAAGACTTTCAGTCTGAAAGGGGGAAGTAAGGGTCTTGCAACTCTGGATCTGAAGTCTTGCAACTCTGGATCTGAAGTCCTGAATTAAAGAAAATGTTATGGAAGACACCAGAGAACTGAAATTGATGTGTAGATAACACTATGCACACTGGAATTAGAAGGTGCCATCAGATAATTTAATAATCAAACCAGTAAGATGTTGTGTTTCTGCATTTTATATGTATAGCCACCATGCCCACCAAGCCATTTCATTCATTCATTCCCCAAGCTATTCTATGATTGATCTGTAAGGACAGATTTCCGGACACTGTTGCTGAGAGAGCCACAAAAATTGATATTTTTCAATGGTTTGGAAATGTATCATGACATATAATCTTGGAAATGTTTACTGAATAAAACAATAGAATCTCAGGTTTGAAAGAGACTTTACAGTTACTGAGTCCTTAAGGATAAAGTGAAAAGTCTATTTGGACTAGTGGAATCAGTAAGAGGGAATTTTGTCTTCTGAACATAAAAACACTGCCTCTTTATCCTGTTTTGTTTCTCATGAATAAAGGCAGACTGAAACCTGTGGGGAGACCATCCGCAGGAAACTGAGTAGCAACAGGATGAAAAGCCCTATGCATGAAACTCCTGGGAGAAATTGACAAAGACACAGATAAAATTTTAATATCAGACATCTCTGAACCTTTGGAAACATGAACATACACACACATGCACACTCATACATATGCATACGTGTATGCACACATGACTTTTGATCATGAGCTATATATAATTAATAGTCATTTAATTAACATCAATGCAATCTATGTAGCAGATAGAAGACTCAAAATGTATATATTTGTTAGAAACTGACAAAAGCAACAATTTTGCCTAAATGGTTTTCTTGATATGTTTTTCAAGGATCAGCTGCTTTATTATATAAATGCTTTAAAAGTCTTCACTATCTTAGAGTGCTAAGATATTCTTGCCCTTATTTCTTTCCCATTTTCTGATTGTATACTAAATGCCTTCTAGTTTTTTTACCACCCATTCATCCATCCACTCATCCATCCATCTATCCATCCATCCACTCATCCATCCATCCATCCATCCACTCATCCATCCATCCATCCATCCATCCATCCACTCATCCATCCATCCATCCATCCATCCACTCATCCATCCATCCATCTTTGTTGTGATAATTTTACTGACCTAAATCTTTCCCAGAGATCACAACTTCTAGTTTTTCTTGTTTTATCCTTTTACACATAGGAATTGTTTTTCAAGTAACAACCAGATGCAGAGGCACATTCAGTCCCACACAAGCCCTGGGAACATCCAGACCCTGGCATGGATCCTGGGCCCTTCTGTTTTCCCTCCTCGATGGTGAATGCCCCTGTGGGTGGAGTTTTATGTCTTTCCCTACCAGCAGACATGTTAATTCATTAGTTTCCATCATGTTCCCCCGAAAAGCAAGAAGGTGCAAGAGTTGATCCCACTTATTCTAGATTTCTGGCTCTTTGATGACAATTCTACCTGCCACAGAGTTTGGTGAGAAGTCCTCGGTATCACTGTCAAATGTCATGCATTGCCTTTGCTGTAGGGCAGCAGAATTTTCATAAAAAGAGGCTTTTTCAGTAAAAGACAGAAGACAGCTTGCTTTAATCCACACATAGAAGAACAGTTCATACTATGTCTTGGAGAAAAAGTTTTGATCAGTTATTGTAATAAGTGATTTATGCCATTAACATAGACAAACAGGTTGGTGCCTTTCCACCATTTCAGAATTTACTAACAGTGAATTCATGAGCTATGTTAATTTCATCAGTTTTAATTAACTATTCTTGATTTTACTTGTGGTTATGACTGAAGCAATTATAAAATCTTTTATTCATTCCAATCTTAATTACTAATAACACCGAAGTCACACATCACACTTCATAAAATAATATATAAATTAAGAAGTAGCTAAAAAAAATAAATAACACAGGCAGCAGGATTCAAAGAGGCAAAACTGAGAGCCCATAGAGAAGTAAACGAGCCTCTGCAGGTGGCCAGAAATGCTAATGAACCCAGGGAGAACTGGCAAGGTGTGGAGTGTTTATTAAAGTGCAGAGCTCCATCTAGGGCGTGCAGTTGTTCAAGGTACAAACCCTTTTCAAAGGCCGAGCCCATATGGCAGGCAGTTTATAATGGACTGTTTCAAGCAGGTGGATGGAGCTGAGCTGACGTCAGGGGACAGAGCTGGAGTTTGTTACCAGATAAACTCATGACCTGTTTGCCAGGCGGGCTGATGAGTTGAAAGCGTGTGCAGCCTCTGTACGCCAGTGCCGGGCACCCCTCCTTTTATAGGATCCAGCGAGCCGCTGCATTGTTCATTCGTTTGATGTATATGGTGGGCTCATGAGCCTGATTTCTCTGACACAACTTTGCTACATCGTGGGGCCTGTGCCTGTGATATAATTTGATAAGTTCAAGAGTGGTTTTTTTTTTTTAATAGCAGGATTGACTTCAGCTTCACTTTGTACCTTATGATTATGCTGTGCAGCTGGTGGGTGTTCTTTTGAAAGTTCAGTGTCCAATGAGTGTTATCTATTTGCGTGGATGAGTTACCAATCATTGTGCCTTGACACTTGAGTTAATAATGGAATAAGCCAAACCCAGCTGCTGATTCATGACAAGGAATGACACTGATACGCTGTTTTGCATATCATTTGACTCAGCAGGACACAGGCTGATCTTCACAGTTATCTTCAGACAGTTCTTCACTGTTTTTTTTTCCTCATTTTTACTTTTAGTCATCAATCATACTTTTTCAGTTTCCTTTTATTAGTACATGTTTATTACATAATAATTATATTCATTGTGAGGAATCAATACGTGTACATAATACCTCTTAATTCTTTTCTGTTCCCTTCCCTCCAAACAGCATTTCCCCCTCTTCCCTTTCCCCATCCTCCATCTCCTTTTTGCCTATTACCCATCCTTTATTCTGCTCTTTATTTATATTTTCTGTTTCTCATATAAGTGACACCTTGTGATATTAAGATTCTGTGTCTGATTTATTGTATTTAACATGTTTTCAAGATACAACAATTTCCCTATAAATGACACATTATCCTTCTTTATGGCAGAGTAATAATTCATGATATATAAATACCACATTTTCTTTATCTATTTAACTGTTGATATATGTGTACGCTGCTTTCAAGATTTAGCTATTGTGAATTGTGCTGCTGGAAACATGAGCATGTAATAGGATGTCTCTAACTCTTTTGGGCAGATACATAGGAAAGTAGTAGTTGGGTCAAATGAAATTTAATGTTTCAGTTTTTTGAGGACTGTCCACCGTCGGGGATCACAACAAACTGACATAGAAACGTGGATGGGATTCCTGTAACCACATACTGAGATGAAGATACTGACTAGGCTCACAAGTGAATCTATGATGAGTGGTATCAGAGCTCCATTAGTTAATACTCTCTATTTTAATTTTTTAAGAAATTTAAAATCAAATACCCGATGTCCAGAGACAAGCTGATTTTGATTATTAAGATTGTTTTTTGACCACCTTTGGGAAACAATAGCAGCCTGTTGGTATTTAGACACAAGGTTTAGAGTGTTTTATCTGTAAATAGTGGGGAGGCTCAGCCTGAGTGTCAAAAGCCTCTCTGCTCTGTGTCTCCCCCAGGAGCTGGCAGCACAGTGGGTGGCCTTTTTACAAAATATTTTTCTCCCTATTTCCATTCTAAAACAGAAACTTTGGAGACACCAGTATTTAACAAACCTAGAGCCAATTTTACCAAGCTCCAAGCCAAAGAGGTCTCAGGAGAAACAGTTATACCTCTGCCATAGAGCTCTTTAAAAACAATTATTTTCTTGTCCTAATTTAAACGTCTAAAGTTCCTGCCTGCAAGAACTAAGGATTGCACTTAATTAATTTTTGGAATATTTTGATGACACTGATAAGCTCGCACTGTGTACTCTACGTTCCTTTTAAAAGATTTCATTTTTTTTTTACAAAGGAGATTTTAGAGAGAGATTTTAAAGACAGAGATTTTTGAAGAATGAGATCGCCCCATGGCAAAAATAAAAAACAAATTCTTTTTAAAGAAATTACCTTTTTTGTTTTAGTCCCAATGAGATTATTACTCATATGGAAAGCACTTAGCTCCACATTGAACACCATGTGAGATATGAACACCATCAGAAAACTCTTAATAAATCCACAGGCAGGCAAGAACACTGTGGGTTCAGGCCACACTGAGCACCAGTAATTAGAGACTCTTTCCAAGGTGCCAGTTATTGGAGACACCCGGAGTGGGTTCCAATGTCCTGCCCAGGTTATGGTGCACAAAGGAAAGGAAAGAAAGAGCAAACATGAAGTAGAGGGGTGCATAGCAGAGATCTGGGACCACCAGCTGCTTCCTAGGAACAAAAGGCCCAGCGTCTCCAACTAGCTAGCATTTTATTAGCCAGTGTCAGGGAAGGGATAGGGTGCTTTTCCTGGCGCAGCATAGAGTCATCGGTAGAATGGGCAAGTTTAACATCATGAAAGAAACAAGTTGAGATCTATTCCCACACCTGGGTGCTAATCTCATTGACCTACGGAAGGGAGATTTCCTCTGACAGGCTCTCCTTAGTCTGATATGACTATGTCAATTTACAATTTGTGGTCCCCAACACTGTGCACTAATTCCTATGATGGCTGTACTAATTAACATTTTCACCAAAGTGAAGAAGGATTCCTTTTCCCCACAACATTGCAGAATTTGTTGCCAACGAATTTCCTGATATTCTTTCTGGAAAAAGACGGAATCTCAGTATCATTTGAATTTGCATTTCTCTAATAGCCCATGATATTGAGCATTTTTTCATGTGTTTATGGGGCATTTGTATTTCTGCTTCTGAAAGGTTCTGTTCATTTCAGCTACCCATTTTTAAAGTGGGTCTTTTCTTTGGGAAAATCTAAATATTTTGAGTTCCGTGTATATTCTAGATATCAGTCCTTTATCTGACGAATAACCAGCAAATGTTGTTTCCCATTCTATAGATTATATCTGTTGGTTGTTTCCTTCTTTTTAATTTCATAGATACTACTTTTTGATTGTTGGTGTTATTGATATAGGGGAAAGAAACTCCCAAACTACTAGATATCCAGTATGTGTTTGTGTTCTCTAAAATCAAAGAATGAATTTTAGGAATAACAGAGGTTAAAAGCAGAATATATTTATTGAGAGAAAGAAACCTTCTGTCTTAGAGAGAGGCAGAAGGTATCCCGAGTGGGTTACCAAGGACTCTGTCTTCTCTAAGGATCTTATTGAGCAAAACTATGAGGTGAGGGAATCTAAGGTAGGGAAAACATGGGAATTTGCAAAGTAGGTGGGCATGAGGTGGGACAAAACTATGGTCAAGCAGTAAGATTAATTGCTCAGGTAAAATTGATTAAACGGGTCTCAAAAGGGGAAGAGAGTTAAGTAGCAAGTGGGCATAAACATAGAATAGGGTCTTTGCTGGTAAGAGGTTGTGTTAATGGCTCTTTGTGGCTTCCTCATGGTGATTGATGCCTATTTAGAATATCAATCCCTGACGTTTATACTTAAGAGTGTGGTTGTATTTGTTTTGTCTTTTGTCTTGATTTCTGGCCCACTACAGAAATGTCTGTCTCCTCCAAGTTTGCAAGATATCTCATCTTCTGCACTGGCTCCTACTAGGGCCTAATGTTGTCTGATTGCCTATAATATTTCTATCTAACTCAGCTGCCTATAACATTATCTCTTGTGTAATTCAGAAAATTCTTGCCTATATCTCTGTCTTTAAGGGTTTTACCTATTTTACCTTCCAGCAGATGGAGTGTTCTGTATTAATATTTAGATCTTTGGTTCATTTTGATTTTAGCTTAGTACATGGTGAGAGATATGGGTCTCAGTTTAATGTTCTCCATGTGGACAGCCAGTTTTTCAAGCATCATTTGTTATAGAGCTATCTTGCTTCCATCAAAAGCTTTTGGCCCCTTTATCAAAGATCAGGTAGCTAGATTCTTTATTCTGTTCCACTGATCCACATGTCTAGCTTCTTTTTTTCTTTCTTCTTTCTCTCTCTGTGTTTCTGCCTGTCTCTGTCTCTCTCTCCCTTTTGCCAGTACCATGCTGTTTTTATCACTGTAGCTTCATAGTATAACTTGAAGGCTGGAACTTTGATTCCTACTCCCTTGATCTCATTGCCCAGAATTACTTTTGCTATTCTAGTTCTCTTCTTATTCTATACACATTTAGGATTGGTTTCACTAGTTCTGCAGGAATGCTATTGCTATTTTAATTTGTGTTGCATTAAATCTGCATATCAATTTTTGGAAATATGGTTAGTTTGACTACATTGGTTTTGTCTATTCAAGAATGGGGTATATTTTTCCATGTTCTGGTGTCATCTTAGATTTCTGTGTTTCAAAATATTGTTTTCATCATAGAGTTCTTTCATTTTCTTGGCTAAGTTATTTTTCTCTAATTTCTTTATCTGTGAATTTGTCATTGGCATACAGAAATGCTATTGATATTTGTATATGGACTTTATGTTTTGCTATGCTATGAATTTGGTTATTACTGGTAATTCTAGGAGTCTTTTCAAAGAATTTTTGTATCTTCTATGTAAAGGATCATGTCATCAGTAAATAATTATAATTTGAATTATTCCTTTACTATACATATCTCTTTTTTTATATTTCAAGAAGAATTTTTAACAGGAGTGGGGAGCAGATATCTCTGTCTTGTTTTTGTTATTAGTGGGAAAGCTTTCGGCTTCTTTCCACTTGAAATGATGCTGGCCATTCATTTGTTATAAAGACTTTTCTCACACTGATGTCAGGTCATTCTGTACCTATTCTCTTTAGGCTCTTTTTTTTATCATGAATAGACATTAGATTTTGTTAAATAATTTGCCTGCATTGATTGAGGTGATTATGTGATCTTTGTGCTTACTTCTGTTTATATAATGTATTAGATTTATTGATATGTATAAGCCAAACCATCCTTGTAATGAATCCTATTTGGTCATGATGGCTTTTTTTTTTTGATATCTTGCATTCTGTTTTCTAGTATCTTGTTGAGGATTTTCACTGTAAATTCATGAAGTAGATTGGGCTACAGTTCTTTTTGGTTGGCTCCTTTTTTAGATTTTAGAATCAAGCAAATGCTAGCTTCCAGAAATGACTTCTCTTTTCTTTATATTTCATTAAAGATTTTGAGGAGTATTGAAGATATAAGAACTTCTTTAAAGTTTTGATAGAATTTGGGAGTGGACTCATTGGAATTTGTGCTTTTCTTAGTTGATAGTCTTTTATTACTTCTTCAATCTCATTGTCTGGTATTGGATTGTTCAGGGTTTTTATGTCTTCTTGGTTCAATTTTGGTAGTTCGTATGTCTTGTAATCTATCCATTTCTTTGTGAGTTCTCCATTTTATTAGAGTACAGTTTCTCAAAGTAGTTATTTGTGACCTTCCAGATTTTGGCACACTTTATTTTGATTTTGGATTTTTCATTTCAGTTGCATGGATTTGGGTCTTTTCTTTCCTTTTATAATAAGATTGAATAGGTGTTGGAATAGCTTGTTTATGAATTTGAAGAACCAATTTATCTATTCATTAATTCTTTGTATTGTTCTTTTAGTGTTAATTTGATTAATTTTTGCTTTGTTCTTTATAGTTGTCTTTTTTGGTACAAATTTTGGATTTGGATTATTTTTTTCCCTAGTACCTTGAGGTGTATTTGGGTATTTATTTGAACTTGGTCTGTTTTTGTAATGTGGGCATTTATAGCTATAAACCATAGGACTATAGGACTGTTTTCACTGTGTCCCATAGGTTCTGGTATATTGTACTAGCATTGTCATTTGATTCTGGGAACTGTCTAATTCTCTTTGTGACATTAATTATTTAGGAGGGCATTATTTAATTCCCATTTGTTTGCTTAATTTTTGTGTGTTTTTTTTTTGCTATTGGTTTCTAGTTGCATTGTATCATGATTTGATAATATGCATGGGGTAATTTCAACTCTTTCATACTCACTGAAGAATGTTTTGCATACTAACCTGTGGTCTATTTGGGGAAAAGTCTCATGTGTTGCTGAGAAAATGTGTATTCTCTTGTTACTCTTGGAACACTCTGTAGATATCCATCAAGTTCATTTGCTTGACATTTGGTTCAAATCAGATATTTCTTGTTGCTTGTTCATTTGTGATAGTGATATATCAAGGTCCACCATTATAATTGTACTGGTATTTATCTGATTTTTTTAATGTTCAAGACTATTTGCTTTATCAAGTTTGATGCATCAGTGTCATGAATATGTTTATAATTGGTATCTCTTCCTGTTGAATTGTTCTTTAAGTGATATATAGTGACACTTTAGCCTTTTTTTTTTTTGTTACCAGGGATCAAACTCATGACCTCGCACTTGCCAGGCAGGTGCTTATACCACTGAGCTAAACTCCCAGTAACCTTTTGTTTTTTTAAATTAGATTTGGTTTGGAATTCACTTTCTTCAAAATGAGGATAGCTGCTTCTAATTTATCCAGGCTGCCTTTGCTTGAAATATTATTTTTCATCCTTTGATTTTTAATGTGTTTTTGTTTTCATTTATTTTTAAACTTATTTTTGAATGAAAATATAAAGAAATAGAATATCAAAACAAGATAATAGGAGAGTAACAATGATTAATATATTGCAGATTTTTATCTTAGAGTAGTTTCTCAGAGTACAAAATATATGCATGAAATTATTTTCCAAACAATATTAGCACAAACTTTTCAATAAACTGAAGGAAACTAGCAGAATAACTATTTTAACTTATACATATATTTCTTCCTTTCCCCCTTCCCCATCACAGTTTCTACTTGCTTTTGAGCAGTTTCTTACCAATTCACAATATCTATTGTCTATTTTGGATCCTATTTACTTATTCAGCTTCTCACTAGTGAGACTACATGATTTTACACATGTGATTCCTTTCACTTAAGAATATGGTCTTGAGTTGCATTCATTTACCTATAAAAGTTTGAAGTTTATCCTTCTATATGGCAGATAAATACACACACACACAGATATATATATATATATATATATATATATATATATATCCATGTTTTTATCTATTCCTTGGTTGACTGGCATTTGGGTTATTTTCAAGATTTAGCTATTAAAAGTTGTCCATATATAAACATAGGTGCAAATACATTGTTGTAGTATGATGTCTTTAATTCTTCTGTGATAGCTGGATTGAATGGGACCTCTAATACTACATTTTGAGGAATTTCCACACTGATTTCCACAGTGGTTGCATCAATTTATACTCTCACTAACAGTGAAGAATCCTTTTTGCTCACAGTCCCTTCAGTATTTGCTGTTGGTTGACTTCTTGATGTTAACCTTTCTATCTGGCTGAGTGTTGCTTTAATTTGCATCTCTTGAATGACCAACTATGCTGAATATTTAATTGTCATTTGTTTTTATTCATCTGAGAAGTTTGTGCTGTCTTAAATGCCCATTTTGGGATTGGGTCTTTGAATTTGGGGGCCTGACTTTTTCAATTCTTTATGTGCTCTGGATATAAATCCTTTGTCTGAGGGACAACTGACTATAATTTTTTCCCACTCTGTGGATTTTGGTTTCATTCTGTTGGTATTTCTTTTGTTGTGCAAGAGCTTTTCAATAAGGTGAGACCCCTTTTGTTGATTCTTTGTAGTATTTTCATGTGCTCTGGGTTTTGTTCACAAAATCTCTGGTTATAGCCATGTCTTTAAGATTTCTACCTAAATTATCTTCCAGTGGATTTAGTGTTTCTATTTTAATATTTAGGTCTTTGATCCATTTTGACTTTAGTGCATGATGATAGATCTAGTTTTAGTCTTTTGCATGTGGAAAGCTAGGTTTTCCAGCACCGTTTATTAAAGAGACTTTCTTTCTTTTTTTAAAATGTATATATTTTTTAAATTTATTTTTTATTTTATTTTAAATAGAGTAAAACTAAACATAACAAAACAGAACAAAGCAGATCAGAAGAAAACAATGGTAAGTAACACAGATTTAAAAGCAAGACAACAGGAGATCATCACTATCTATCATATTCTCTTGTTTTCTTCCAAACAGTTGTCTATGTCTTCACACACAATGAATTCACACCCAACAAAATAGTACAAAACTGATCAGAACAGAGTGAAGAAGGCATTTTAGGTCTTTAAGACCAGACAATAGGGAAGTCAACAATGGCTGCCATAATGTCTCTCATTCTCTTCAAAATAGCTGTCCATAACTTCATGTATTTTGAAATTAAAAAATACAAAACAGACTAAAATCACTTTGAACAAAGAATAATAGTATTGCTGGATTTCAGAACATGACACTACGGAATCAGCACTGGATACATTGTGTCTCTTTTTCTTCAAAGTAGATTTTTATTTCATCATGCATTATATAATCAATTCTCATAAACTGTTTATGAAAAGTTCTACACATGTATGAATCTCTACATGTATACCTATCCTTTCTGTATTAGAGGGAAAAAAGTAAAACAAATTCCTAGAAAAACATGAAACAAAAAAGACAAATAAATAACAGTGGCAAATAGCCCCAAACACTAACAATATAGACCTTCAAAACAAAGTGGTAGAAGCATAATTGGGCTTGTTATTTTATATAATGATCTTCAAGAGTTCCTCAGATCACCATACAATAATATGCACAATTGTTTCAATCCTGTGAATGTTAACTTTTTGTTTCAAGAACTGATAGAATTTGTAGCACAGTCATCTTAGCTATCCTAAGTGTGTTTATATAATTTTAGATATTTTTCTTTTCCCTTGTTTTTTCTTTTTCCTCATTTTCCCTAAGGTATTGTTTTTTCCCCTTTAAGCAGATACTTATCCTTTCATTATATTTATTGAGTATTTTGTATCTTATGTACTCTTACCATTTCATACACTGGAGAGACTATACAGTATTTACACATGTCAGTTTGATTTACTTCACTTATGAGTATGGTCTTGAGTTGCATCCATTTACTTATAAATATCTCAATGTGATCATTCTTTAAAGCTGAGTAGTACTCCATTGGATAAAAATACAACATCTTTTTTATCCATTCCTTGGTTGATAGACATTTAGGTTGTTTCCAAGATGTGGCCATTACAAATTGTGCAGCTATAAACATGGGTGCACATATATCACTGTGATATGATGTTTTCAGTTCTTCTGGGAATATGTCCACAAGTCGAATAGCTGGGTGAAATGGGACTTCCAATCCCAGCTTTGTGAGGAATCTCAAGACTGACCTCCACAGTGGTTACACCAGACTACACTTCCACCAGCAGTGCAGAAGAGTTCCTTTTTCCCTGCAGCCTCGCCAGCATTTGTTGTTGGTAGTTTTCTTTATACTGGCCATTCTTTCTGGAATGAGATGAAATCTCAGTGTGGTTTTAATTTCCATTTCTCTAATGACCAATGATGCTGAACGTTTTTTCATGCATTTATTTGCCATTTATATTTCTTCATCTGAGAACTGTGCATTCATCTCAGATGCCAACTTTTGGATTGGGTATTTGAATTTCAGGCATCTGATTTTTTAAATTCTTTATTTGTTCTGGACAAAAGTCCTTTGTCTGATGGACAGTTCACTAAGATTTTTCCCAACTTGTGGGTTTTCTTTTCACTGTGTTGGAAATTTCTTTTGGCATGCAAAAACTCTTTAATAGGATGTGATTCCAGTTATTGATTCTGTGAAGTATTTTGTGTGCAGTTTGATTCTTGTTCATGAATTCTCTACCTACCCCTATGTCTTCAAGATTTCTACCTATGTTGTCTCCAACAGATTTAGTGTTTCTGTTTTAATAGTTAGATCTTTGATTCATTTAGACTTTAGTTTAGTACATGGTTATAAGCATGGGTCTAGTTTTAGTTTTTGGCGTATAGAGAGCCCAATTTTTCCAGCACAATTTATTAAAGAGACCATCTTACTTTCAGTGAACATGTTTGGCCCCTTTTATCAAAGATAAGGTAGCTGAGTGTGTTTGTGGTTGTAGTTTTATCTTCTAATCTATTCCATTGATTTTTAGGTCTGTTTTTATTCCACTACCATGCTGATTTTATTACAGTAGCTTTGTAGTATAACCTCAAGTTAGGGATTGTGATGCCGCCTGTCTTGCCTTTGATGCTTAGAATTGCCTTTGCTGTTTTAGGTCTCTTCTGGTTCCAGATAAATTTGAGGAGTGATTTCTCTAGATCTGTGAGATATGCTAGTGGTATTTTGATTGGGATTGCATTAAATCTGCTTTAAATAACAATTTTGAGAGAATGGCCATTTTCACAATGTTTGTGATTCCTATCCATGAGCATTTTTGAGGTCCTCTTTGATTACTTTTTCATGGTATTATAATTTTCCCTGAATAGAGCTTTTACTTCTTTCATGAGATTAATTCCTAACTATTTCATTTTTTGGATGCTAGTGTGAAGGGTGTGGCTTCTCTTATTTCTTTCTCAGTGATTTTATTATTAGTGTATAGGAATGCTATTGATTTTTGAGTGTTGACTTTGTATCCAGCTGCATTACTGAATTTATTTATTATACCTAGGAGCTTTGGGGGTCTTCTAAGTAGAGTATCATGTGATCTGCAAATAATGATAACTTCTTCTTTTCCTATCCTTACTCTTTTTATTTCTCTCTCTTGTCTAATTGCTTTGGCTAGTATTTCCAGTAATATGGTAAACAGGAGTGGTGATAATGGACATTCTTGTCTTGTGCCTGATTTTAAGTGAAAGGATTTCAGTTTTTGGCCATTTAATATGATGCTGGCTGTTGGTTTGTCATAGATGGCCTTTATCATATTGGGATAAAGACCATCTATTCCAATTTTCTGTAAGATTCTTATTATGAATAAGTGTTGGGCCTTATCAAAAGCTTTTCTTGCATCTATAGAAATGATCATGTGTTTCTTATTTTTGGTTCTATTGATATGATAGATTACATTTATTGATTTGCATATGTTGAACCATTCCTGCATTCCTGGGATGAATCCCACTTGGTCATGGTGTATAATCTTCTTGATGATTTGCTGCATTCTATTTGGCAATATTTTATTGAGAATTTTTGCTCCGATATTCATTAGGGAGACTGGCCTATAGTTCTCTTTTTTAGTTGGGTCTTTCTCAAGTTTTAGTATTAGAGTAATATTTGCTTCCGGGAATGACTTAGGGAGAATTGCTTCCCTTTCAATTTTGTTGAAGAGTTTGAGGGGTGTTGGCATTAAATCTGAATTTCTTGTAGAATTCCACAGTGAATCTGTCTGGACCTGGGCTTTTCTTTGTTGGTAAAAATTTACATTTTCAATTTTGTTAACTGAAATTGGGTTATTCAGCAGTTTTGCATCTTCTTGATCCAGTTTTGCTAATTCATGTTTCTAGGAATCTGTCCATTTCTTCTGTGTTATCAAGCCTATGAGAGTAGCGATTTTTGCAATAGGTATTAATGATCTTCTGTATTTCTACAGGGTCTGTAGTGATTTCACCTTTTTCATTGCATGACTTTGAGTTTTTTCTTTCTTTTTTAAAATAAGGTTGGGTAGGGGCTTATATTTATTCTTTCAAAGAACCAACTCTATGATTCACTGATTCTTTGTATTGTTTTCTTAGTCTCTATTGCATTGATTTCTGCTCTGACCTTTAGGATTTCCTTCCTTTTGGCTTTGGGCTTGAGTTGTTCTTCTTTTTCTAGATGTTTGAGGTATAACATCAGGTTGTTTTTTTATGTTTGTTCTGCTTTGCTGATGTAAGAATTCATCTCAATAAATTTAACTCTGAGGGCTGCTTTCATTGCATCCCACAGGTTCTGGTAAGATGTATTTGTATTTGTGTTTGCTTGTAGATATTGTTTAATTTCTTCTCTAATTTTATCTGTGACCTACTGATTGCTCAGGAGTGTATTATTCAATTTCCATGTGTTTGTGGAGTTTTTGCAGTTTCTTTTGTGATTACTTTCTAGTTTCATGGCACTATGATACAGTAACATGCATGGGATAATTTCAATTCTTTTTCATTTACTTAAGCATGTTCTGTGGGCTAGTATATGGTCTATTTTAGAGAATGTTCCATGTGCTGCTGACAAGAATGTATATTCTGATGTTGCTGGGTGGAACACTCTGTATATGTCTACTAAGTCCATTTGTTTACAGGTGTGATTCAGTTCTGTTATTTCTTTGCTGATTTTCTGTCTGGTTGATCTGTCCCTTTGTGTCCATGGCATGTTAAGGTCTCCTGTTATAATTGTGTTATTGCTTATTTGATTTTTCACTTCTGTTAATATTTCTTTTGTATAACTCGGTGCTCCCGAAGTTGGTGCATAAATATTTAAGATTGTTATCTCTTCCTCTTGAAGTTTTCCTCTAAGAAGTATGTAGTGAACATCTTTATCTCTTTGGATCATTCTTGGTTTGAAGATCACATTGTCTGCAAACAGAATTGCTATGCCTGTTTTTGGGGGGGATCCTGTTGCATGGAATATTGTTTTCCATCCTTTGACTTTCAGTCTATGAGTTTCCTTTTGGGTTAGACAGGTTTCTTGTATACAGCCTATGGTTGGATGCTGTTTCTTGATCCATTCTGCCAGTCTGTTTCTTTCAATTAGTGAATTGAGCTCATTTACATTAATGGTTATAACATATATATTGGCTTACTTTTTTAAAAAATTTTATTTAAAGAGAAAAAAACAACAAAGCAAAACAGAAAAAAGAGTAGCAACAATACAGAATTCCAATGAAAAAAAGAAAAGAACAAAAAACCCACCAAGAAATCACTACTTGATAAATTACATACTGTCATCTTGGAAATAGTTGTTCAAGTTACAAAATTAAAGCATACAAAGTAGACATGCAAACAGTAAACTGTTTGCAGTGAGACTGTTAACAGTTCTGCTTAACAATCTAGCAAAAACAGTAATATGGTCATCTATCTTACACACTTAAACATACATGCAGTTATATCCTTTAGAGTGCTTTGTTTTCCTCTTTTTTACAATAGCAATTAAACATTTTGCGTTTTATTACTCCTGCAGTTCTTATTACTTTTTACACTAGAGACACAATGTGATATATAAATATGATTCTTATTTATTTCACTAATGAGGATAGTCTCAAGTTGTCTCCATTTCCCTATGAAGGCCTCAAGGCCATCCTTATTCATAGCTGACTAATTGTATAAAAATACCACATCTTTTTCATACACTCTGCATTTAATGGGCATCTTGGTTGTTTCCAAGATTGAGCTATTACAAATTGTCCTGCTATAAACATGGATGCACATATATCACTGTGATATGGCCTGTTCAGTTTTTCTGGGAAAATACCCAAGAGGGGAATAGCTGGGTTGAATGGAGCTTCCAATCCTAGTCTTCTGAGAATTCTCCATACTGATTTCCGTAGTGGTTGCACCAGTCTACACTCCCACCAAAAGTGGAGCAGTGTTCCTTTTTCCCCACAGCCTCACCAACATTTGTTATCAGTTAATTTCTTGATGGCAGCTATTCTTTCCAGAGTGTGATGATATCTCAATGTTGTATTAATTTGCATTTCTCGAATGACCAGTGATGGTGAACATTTCTTTTTATTTGCCACTTGTATATCTTCATCTGAGAACTGTGTGTTCATCTCAGATGCCCATTTTTTAATACATTGATTCTTTTATTTTATTGGTACTGGAGATTGAACTCAGGACCATGTGCTTGCAAGGCAGCTGTTTATGCTGCTGAGCTAAATCCCCAGCCCTCAATGCATAGATTCCTTTTTTTTTTATTGGTTTACTTTTGACATGTGATCTTTCTGCTGTTGATTCTTTACCTTTCCACTCTGTTTAATTGTTTGCCTTGCTTAGTGGTTTTGTCCTATCTACAATGTCTTTCAGTATCTTTGCAGGGTTGGTTTGGTGGTCATGAAGTTCTTCAGCTGTTTTTTGTTGTTCAAATGTCTTATTTCTCCATCCATTTTGAAGGACAGTTTTGCAGGGTACATCAGTCTGGGTTGGAAGTCGTTTTCCTTTTGGATCTGAAATACTGCTCTTCTTGACTTCATTGTTTGTATTGAGAAGTCTGCTGTGATTCTGATAAGCTTTCCTTTATAGGTTATCTGTCTCTTCTCTCTAGCAGCTTTTAATATTCTGTTCTTATGTTGGATTTCTGGGATGTTGAGTATTATATGTCTGGGTGTAGTTTTATTTTGGCTATGATTATTTGGAGTTCTATATGCTTCACTGACCTGTATGTCAGTTTCCATTCTCATGTTTGGGAAATTTTTAGCTATTACTTCTATAAATAACCTCTTGATATCATTTGTGTTGTCCCTTGTTTTTTGTTTATCCCTATCAATCTTATGTTGTTTTTCTTTGCATCATCTTGCAGCTGTTGAATTGTTATTTCCCGATTCCTTGTTATTTTTAAAAGATCTTTCCTTTCCTGATCACTAGCTGCAATCTTGTCTTCAAGGTCTGAAATTCTATCTTCACTTTCATTGAGGAGATTTTACCAATTTTATATGGCATTTTTGATTTCCTGTACATCTCTTTTAATCTGTTTCATGCATTCTGTTTATTTCTTATATTGTTCATTCAGGGTTTCCATCTTTTTACATTGTTCCTCTAATTGTTTAACTATATCTTCTTTAGATGTGTTCAGTATTTCTTTCATTACACTTATCATTTCTTCTTTTACTTGGGAGATTATTTCTGATCTGAGTTCTTTTATAACTTCCCAGAGTTCTTTACTTCTTTTGTTATCATTTCAGGAATATCAGGTGTATGGCTTAAATTATTTTCTGTGTCCATGTCTGCTAGGCTTGCTTGGGTTGGGCTGGAAGTTTGAGAGTGCATTTTGCTCTTTTGTTTTGTCATTTTCCTATATTTCTGGGTTGTGAGGGATGTTCCAAGGCTTTCCCTGTGCACTGGGAATCACCTGGCCCACTTTTGGCTCATGGGGCAGACTGCAAGCAACTGCTAGCTGCTTAGAGGTTGCTGGTAGTGGCCTAGTTAGGCCCATGGGCACTTCCAGTGTGTCCTCTGGTGATTTTGGACACTGAGCATGGTCCTACCAGTTGGGAACAATGTTCCAAAGCTTCCTTCATGCTCTGGGATTCAACTCAAACACTTTTGGCTCTCAGGACTGAATTCAGACCCCGTTAGCCACTTGGAGGTTGCTGGGCATGGTCCATTTAGGCCTGTGGGGACCTCCCATGCATCCTCTGGTGATTTGGGATGCTGGTCATGGTCTTACTGGATGGGAGCAATGTTACAAAGCTTCCCCATGTGCTGGGATTCAACTCATCCATGTTCAGCTCCCAAGACTAAATTTAGGCCCCTTCTAGCCACTTGGAGGTTGCTGGGCTGAGACTATCTTTCTTGCAGTAAAGATGTTTGACCCCTTTGTCAAAGATAACATGGCTGAATGTTTTTGGAGTTGTATTTGCATCTTCCACTTATCCTTACAAAGACAAGAGAAGAAATAAATGCAAGTGTGACTAAGAAAACAATACAAAGAATCAATGAATTGAAATGTTAGTTCTTTGAAAGAATGAATAACATTGATACACCATTAGTAAATGTCTTCAAAAAGAGGAATAAAAAAACCACAAATTCAAGCAATTAGGAATGAAAAGAGGGAAATCAAAATGGATCCTGAAGAAATCTGGAAGATCATAAGTATATACTATGAGAATCTATATTCTAGTAAGAAGGAAAACACAAAAGAAATGGACAGACTTGTAAACATAAATGAATTGCCAAAACTAAATTAAGAAGTTATAAAAATTCTAAATAACCTGCTATCAGTCAATGAAACTGAAGATGTAATTAAAAACTTACCAACAAAGAAAGGGCCAGGTTTTTATGGATTCACTGTTAAATTCTATAAGAAATTTAGGAAAAATTATTGCCACTAGTACTGAAACTCTTTAAGGAAATTGAAAGGGAAGGAATACTTCCAAAATAATTTCTGGAGGCAAGTATTAGCGTTATTCCAAACCAGAGAAGAATTCAACCCAAAAAGAGAAGTATAGGTCAATCTCCCTAATGAAAATAGGCACAAAAATCCTCAGTAAGATACTAGCAAACAGAATGCAGCAAATCATCAATAAGATTATACACCACCCATGAATATTTCACCCCAGGAATTCAGGGATGGCTCAATATATGGAAATTAAAAAATGTAATACACCACACTAACAGAGCCAAAGACAAAAATCACATGATCATCTCAATAGATGAGAACAAGCATTTGACAAAGTATAATACCCATCCATGATTAAAAAAAAAACCCTAAAGAAAATGAAATAGGTGGTCTTTACGTCAATCTGATAAAAACCATCTAACATCATACTAAATGTCAAAAGTTGAAAGCATTTTCCAATGTTGTTCACATCATGGAGAGAATTCATTATAATGCTGAAGTTCCATTAATCTTATCAGATGTTGGTTGAAGACCATTATTAGGTTCTAGGTTTTTAGGTTCTATTCACAATCTTTCATACCAGATCTCAGCCTTCATCTTCAAACAAGCAATTGTGTATATCCTTATTGTATTTACAATCATTTTTATTTCCTTTTTGCTATAACCATAGAAAACTTCTTTTTAAGGGTCATTTTGCTATGTGAAAATTATCTGGAAAATCCTGTGTTGTCATGGAATAAACATAATCTTTGAAGAGATGTTTTATATTTATAGGACCACTGCCTATGAAATGGAAATGATCTTACAAGGAAAAGGTCATATTTAGAATCTTGACTGCCATCAATTATAAATTTTTCAAATGCTATTTACTAATACTTTTCCAAATTTTTAGTTTTAAAGTTGTGATTTTTTAATTCCTTCTTTTATCATTCACTCCTTTTTATTCACCACTTTCTAGGCAAATGAAAATCTAAATATAATCTATTATCTGCTTTACCTTCACAAGATGAAAATTCATTTAGTAACTCTAATCTACCAAACATCACAGCTTCATTTAGCCTACCCTAAATGTGCTAAGAACCCTGACACCAGCCTACCTTGGGAAAAAATCAATTATCACAAAACTAGTTTTATAATATGATATTGAATGTCATAATTTATTAAGTACACTTTAGAGTATTGATTATTTAATCTTATAATCAGGTAGGATCTGCTACTATTACAGCTCCCAGAATGGTAGGAAGGTATTGTCTGCATATGGCTAGCCTGGGGTAGATACAAATTCAAAATTTGCAGTATTCATTCTAGTAAATATGCATTGCTTTCACAGTCTAATAAAGTTTAAAAATAAAGTTTAAAAAAATAAAGTAAAAAAGTTTTCACACTCTAATAAAGTTTAAAAAGTTATACTCTAATAAAGTTTTTAAAAAGTTAAAAGTAAAAAAATAAAGTTTAGAAAATCAGAAACAATTATTTTAAATCAAGGTCTGACTATAATTATTAAACTGGTCAGATTTCTTAGTTTTCTTTTTTTTCCCCATGGGATAACTAGTTGATTTAACAAAAATTACTTAGGGGTGTACTTTTCCTCAATGACCGTGTGTGCAACTCACCAGTGTCTTTTTCATTGATCTATTTATTTAGTATCAGTGTTACTATTTCTGAGATATTATGGCTGTATAAGATATATTGACTCACCAGTGTCTTTTTCATTGATCTATTTATTTAGTATCAGTGTTACTATTTCTGAGATATTATGGCTGTATAAGATATATTGACATCAGGAAAGATAATTTCTTGCCATGTAGATGATTTTATTCTTTTGAAGTGTTTTAACTACACTCGTCATTTGCTCCATCATATACATTTTAAAATCTGGTTAGCAAGTTCCAAAAAACTTTATTATTGCATTGATTCCCTGTATTAATCATTGAGAATACAATTTTTATACAATTGAGCCTTTCTAGCTGTGCACACAATACAATTTTCACCTGTAATCTGATTTTTTATGTCATTCACTACTTTTAAATGTAATTTTCTCCCAAATGGTCTCACATGTATTAAAAATTGTTTAAATGTTTTATTTATCTTTTGTTACATAAGTGATATGCTAATTACAAGCACTTTTCCCAGTATTCAAGGCTCATATATAGTAGATCAAATTTAACACACCAATTTTACAACTTCTACATTTTCTGAATAATTTTTATAATTTAGTGGTAAATTCCTTCAAATTTTATGCATATATTGGAAAAATGGTCAAGTCATGATAATTTTATTTCTTACTTTTCTGTCTTTCTGGTTTATTTATGATCTGTCATTGTACTGTTCAGGAATCTTCCTTTATTTTCTCTCTTTTCTATTTCTAGTTAGATAACAATTGTTCAGTGTTCTGTGTTAAGCACAGCTTTTGGAAAATGAGGGAAGATTGTTCATAGTTACTCATGACAAGGTTAATATATGCAAAGGGTTCAAAATAATTTTCAAAGCAATAAAATATGAATGTGTTTTGTAGCAAGTGCTGAGATTCCAATTCTATACAATAGAAGAAAATCTCTGTTAATTAAAGTTTAAGATTATTCAATTTCTTGTTATTTATATTAAATTTTGTTTTCTAGAATATATGGCCCAATTACATTTTTGGTTAAGACTCTTATTTTTTAATTTTTCTTGATTTTTTCTTACTTACAAAGTTTTGTATGTAGCTCATTTCTGTTAGGCTCTTTTTTATATTAGTCTATTATGTGCACTGTTAATTTTTCTACTTATATCAGCTCAAATATTTTTCTCTATAAAAATTTATCACAACATATTTTTCTAATTGTTAAAGTTGACATGTGGCATTGCATATACCTGTAAAGTATAGTGGAATAATTTGATTCATATATAACATGTGTAGTGATCAAATCAGGCATTTCCTCTCCTTACATATGTATCACTTCTTTGTGATGGAAAATTTCAAACTCCTGTCTTCTAATTTTTTATAAATTTATGTATAAATTCTTTATACAGAATAAATTGTTGTTAAGTAGAATCATTGTGTTGTGCTACATTCTCGTGTACCAGAAATTGCCTCTCATTTAGCACTTGAAATTATTTCTAGATGAGTTATAATATATAACACAGTGTAAGTACTTAGTGAATAGTGGTTTACTGTACTGTTTAAGGAATAAAGCTAAGAAACAATATATGCATGTCCAGTACAGATCCATTTCTTAAAAGTATTTTGAGCTGAAGTTGGTTGAATCCCAGATGTAGAAGGCCAATGTTGCATTAGTTTGATTTTAGAATTAGGAGTACAAAAAATTATTACCTTTGAGAAAGATGATAAATATAGTAACTAGGGGGAGCCAGAACTTGACTTAAAGGGTGTTGCAAATTTTCTGTCTGTTTCTATCCATGTCGTGTGTGTATGTTCTCCAGTGTACAGATGGGCATTTTAAAATCTTCTGATTCAGCAGACAGACACTGGGACTCTTCCACTTCTGATCCTGTGAGCCTGCTTCATAAATCCTGTATATAATCATACATATTATATTAAGTACAGGATTCAATATTTATGCATTATATAATACACAAGATTATACACAGTGTATCAATAGATAGATCGATAGATATAGTAAAGAAATAAATGATTCTCTCCCTTTCCGAAGGCATTTTGCCTACAAGATAGCAACACAGTCATTGTCTCAGGTTGATTAATACGAAGAACTGTTTTTACTCATAATAATTAATAATAATAATTATTGGTATCTGATTTGGCATTGAAATGTTTTTTCTTCTTAATAGTTTTCCAAATATGTGCTAAGATGTCAGTGTCAAGTACTTTTTGTTTATTCGTCTGTATTTCTTGGTTGAGTTGTGGTCAGGATCCCAGGAATGTAGCCTGGCACTGGAGGAGGGTTGGCACGGAAGCTGAGTAGATTACCTGTACACTTTCAGGAGCCCTAGAGAAGCACAGAGGAAGAACAGCGGTTCTCAGGCCATCCACTGTGGTGCTGAATGCACAAAACCTCTGACTTGAAGAGGTCTCGTGGGCCAAACACAAAGATACCTTGATGCATTTCTGTTCAAAGAGGATGCTGAAATCCAGATGTATGCTCTTTCATTCTCCTGTCATATTCTGAACCACAAACTTTAAGACACAATCTTGGAAGAAAGGGAGACAAATTATAGATTGAGTTAAATTAAGTTTTCCATCATTATAATTGAACAGAATATCAAGAGGAATTAATTTGAGCAATACACTAAAATGAATAATAAATTATTTCCAGCATACCTGAGCTTGTGCTTTGATAACCATTTTTACCATAGATACAAAACACAGTGGCAGGGCAGGTACTTTAGATAGAATTGTCAATGAATGACATTAGGTATCATCATTTGAGCAATGTATGCATTTTCATATTAATCTTTACTATGCCAGAGAGAAGTATTTTGAATCCCTCCACATATATATTAATTTATATATATAATTTTACATAAGGGCCAAATGAGTTTGCATTCTGAATTTCCCTCTTCTGTAAAATTAAAATAACTTGAGCTGGGTCTGGGAGCCCATGCTGTAATTCCAGAATTGGGGATGCTGAATCCAAGACCAGTCTATACTACACAGCAAGACTCTGTCTCAAAGAAAGTACTAAAAAAAATCCCAAAACCTAAAAAATATGTCTTTTAAACTGAGATTGTACCAATCAGTAATCTGCTGTAGGAAAACACCATATGTATTTTTAAAGGGGAAATTTATTGAAGAGTTGATTTTAGATGTCTGATGTCTAGTTATCACAAAGGTAGCTGTTACTAAAAGGACAAATATTCTGTGTGAACATATTCTTGAGTACTTTCTTATCATTCATACTTATGCATACTTATGCTGAGTACTTTCTTATCATTCATACTTATGCTGAGGTTCGTACTGAGGAAAATACCTATGCTTAAGGTACAAAAATTAAATTTTCTATAGCCACCAAGAAAGGTTGGAAATGTTCCACTGACAGTTTTGCTTTCTTACTGGTAAAAGAATCGCGTCAGTCAACATAAGCAAATAGAGAAAGACAGCATATAGATGAAAAGAAGAGAAACAAGCCATATAATGTAGAGCTCAGATCAAGAATTTTTCAGTAACTTTTGAGGCATCATATATTGGTATAGTGTAGAGAATGAGGAAAAATGTGTAGAAACATAAAGGTATTTTTCCTTTTGGTTTTTTCTTTCTTTTTTTTTTTTTTTTTTTTTTTTTTTTTTTTTTTTTTTTTGGTACTGGGAATCAAACTAACGACAGTGCGCTTCCAAGGCAGGCACTTATGTTGCTGAGCTAAATCCCCAGCCCCATAAAGGTTATTTTTATAAATTACAGTGTAGATTTTTGGGGTTCTTTTAATATAATATTCTTTATTTTAAACTACATTTTAATGTCCACTTGGATTTATTGATTGCAATGCTACCCTAAGACAGAAATGTGTTGGGATAAGATATATAATATTTCCACATCTGAATTCATGGACTTGTGATAGACTACTTTGGTAATGTGATAGCATCATGTGACATTGGCTTCCTTATGTCTTCAGTGCATGATGGGACCAGAATACCAGTGGCACTTCACCACAGAGGGCCAGTGGCAAAGCCATTTAAGTACAAGGAGAGAAGGTGTAGGCAGTGGAGTGTGGCTTCAAGGTGGGCATTTCTGTGTCTTTGTTACCTTGGAAGTACCAACGAATGACTTGTAGACATTGTAAACCCTCTGGGAAATCCTGGTAAGAATTTGGGAGGAAACCTGGAACATTGGAAGTTATACCAGAGATCTGAGGAGAATACTCAGTCATTATAAACATTATAAACTTGATATAAATTGACCTAAAATGTAGATAAAAGCTAGTGTCATGATCTACTATTGATGTTGTCTGTGCTTGCCACATCTTTTAGTTATTTTTAATTCAAGGTATGGCTTAAACCAAAAATATAACTAGAATAACTAAACAACAAAACAATTTATCACATGAGCTCTCAGTCAATAAAATACTGGAGGAGAGTTACCAAGAATTATGATCTATATCATATGAAATCATTTGTCTTGGGCTATTCCTTAGTGGAGTGATTAAGTGGATACCAGGGCTTGTCTAATGGCAATTCTATTTTATGATGAAATTATTCTAGCTTTCTGTGTACAGAACATCAAAATGGAACCATTGAAGATGATATAACATTAAGTGAACAAGAATGAGGAAGCAGACTCCACTTTTCTGAAAACTCTTACTGATATTAGTAAATCTCCAGTTTCTCTGGTAAATGTATTGGGCGCTTAACCTATGAATGGTTAAGAATGCTTCATGGAGTAAAAAACTAGCTTTCTAATTAACAGTTGTGGAAATAAGGGAAAGTAGTCATCCTCCTTCCCTTCTTTTTTTCATTTCTTTCTTCTTTCCTTATGCTGGGTTTCAACCCAGGGCCTTGTGCATACTAGACAAGGACTCAACTACTGAGCCCCAGGAGTAGGAATGATATAAAAGAACTGAGGGATATTTGGTGCTAGGTCATGGAGATCCACAGAAGAAGAGGTGCTGTTTTCACTTTTCTTTCTGAAACTGAAAAAGCAGCAAATGTTGTAATAGCAACCTGCCTGAATAGAGGCTGAAGCTTGATTCATGATCAGCAATTGGGATGTAATTATAATATCAATTGGAATATAATTTGCCACTCCAAAAAAAGGCAGATCAACTCAGAATTCCAGCTGTGTCTCTTTCAACCTTTTGCTCATATATCTAAGCCAAATATCTGAGAAATCTGTCACTGCTTGTAATTATATGGTAACGTGACCGTCCGTGCTGGTTTCTTTCTTTCCCAACCATTTCTTACTCCTCCTACATGCCATACAGATGTGTGCATATAACATGAAAACTACTATTATTCTCACTGTGGAGAGAAATGTAGAATGGTATTTATGAATCTGAACCATGAGGAAAATTCTTTAAGGAAAAATGTCTGCTAAAATAATTATAAAATTATAGAGAAGAGGCTTCCAAATGACCTTTTCATACTCAATATGTATCAAGTGTGTTGACAACACACTATCTTTTGACTCAGGAATGGAACTCTTGGGGAGAGTGAAGGAAATATCATTAAAGTTTACTTTCTGGTTACCTGTCTAGATGGACTTACAGAAGGAAGGAATGTATAATTAAGACTCTGAGAGACTGCTTTGGTTCTCTTTCTCAGACAGCAAATGCCTCAAGCTGGCCTTTGGTAAGTGTTAGATACCAGTCCATCAGTGACTGTGTAAAAGACCAAAAAGGGTTAAAGGAGCAGTGAATAAATGTGAGAGAGATAAATGAACAATTGTTTACTCCCTCATGTTTCTCACTTGCTGTTATTCTTCTCAGTCTCTTTTAATCATCAGTATAATATTACAGTCAGTGGTTCCACTTTCAATTTCTAGGGTTCTGTTTTGTACATAAGTGAAGCTTAGATTAAAAGCACTAGTAAAAACACACATGGTAGTAAGTTTAGAAATTGGCGAGTAATAAAACCAGCGTCTAAGCTTAAAGTGATAATTGATACAAACGTGACCTTCATCTTGAAAATAGAATGTTTCTCCCATTGTTTCAATTCCTTGTTTTTTGATAAATTTAGGATGATTCTCCAATTGACTATCTCATCTCACGGTATTCAACAAACAAATAGAGTTCATTGTAATTTGAAAGCAAGAAACTATGCATGGTGACACACTCTGTAATCCCAGCAGTTGTAGAGATTGATGTTAAGATTGCAAGTTTGAGCCAATTTAGGCAATTTAGTGACTCTGGGAGACTACATCTCAAAATAAAAAGGGACTGGGGATCTAGCTCATTGCAAAAGCCCTGGCTTAGGTCACCAGCACAAAATTAATTAATTAATTAATTAATTAAAAGAATAAACTGCATTTCTTTTCTCTTACTTTGCATTGTTGCTATCTATTGCCTAAGACAAGATCACTAAATATAGTTAAATTGTACATGTGAACATACTGGAAAGAAGAAAGATTATTTTGAGTTCCCCAAGGTATTTATTTAGTTATTAATGGATTATAAATTTCATTATATTAAAAATAATCTATTTGCATTGTAGGTAAAAGTCCAAGCTACAGCATATGATAATCTGAAACCTATAATTTGGACCATCAGAAACAATTCCATAAGGAATTTCAAGATCTTCAAAATTCCTTTAGTAATTTAAAAGACCTTGAAATTCCTTTAGCAATTTGAATTATTGCAGCAAAAGAAAATATTAATGAAAACATTCAACTAATATTTATGGTTACACCTTAACCAACCTCAGGTGCTGATTTGCTAAGATACCCACTTCTCATTTTAGTTATCATCAAGATTCAGGAATTAATCAAACTATGCAATTAGAAGTTGGTGTTATTTGTATTTTTTTAATTAGCTCCTTCTATTCCTTTTTTAACTGGTTGTTTTGTCATTTGTTATTGTTATGGATTAAAAACTAGTGGTCAACTTAACATCAGCAGAATTAAATCACCATGGTGCTGAGTGTAGATGTCCCACCTGAGGAAAACTGCCAGCATAAATAGAGACGTGGAGAAGGAGAAGCAAGGCGTTGAGGCTTTGAGGCATTGTGGGTTCTCCTACGTGTTGCTGTTTGAGCCATTGGTTCTCCTGGAGAAGCTCTGGTCCTCACATGGAACATTGCTTCCTGGCTCCGGAGGGGAAGGCATGTGCCACTTGGTCTCCAGGATGAACTCCTCATGTTGGCTTCCTTGCATGTACTGGACTGTGCTTATCGTCAGAGGAGCTCGGGGCCTCCGTGTCACTGAGGATGGCTGTGGTGCTTTTCAGGACAGCCTGGGTCTTTGTTGTGAGTGTGGCTTCTTGGTTCCAGCATAGAACCCTCAACCTATCAGCACAGTTCCTTCACCCTGCTGACATAGACTTCTTAGCTTCCACTGCTGACCTTTGGGCCTTCCCAGCACAGATCCGTAAAAGAAACTGGCATGAGTCCTTCTTGTGGGCTCTAGACCTCCAGTTGGACTTGTGGGAGGCATTGTCATGAGCTCTGGGTCTTCATCTGGACTCATGTGGGACGTTGCTGTGGGATTTAGGCCCTTGGCTAAATATTCTATGTCTTCAGTGTTGTGGATAGATTTCCTCTATTTTCTTGTGTTAACTCTGGGTAACCACCATAAAATAATATTATAAATTACATGTCCTGATTCTAATTGTTCTCTGCACAACCCCTGACTACAACATTGAAATAAAATTGCCTCATAGTTGCTCTAGGAAACATTTTTCCCTGTAAGTTTTATGTAATATGCATCCACAAATATTTCTTAAATAAATTCAGCATTTTAACCCATTATACATATTCAGAGTACATGAAGAATCTGGGTAAAAATTCACATTTTTTTAGATTAAGTATTATTTTATTATCACTTTCACGAGAGAAGAAATGCATGAACTCATTTACATTTTTATTCTATAAAAAGGTATCTATCTAAAGTAAAATGATTTCTCTATGATGAGATATTTTCTTACCTAATGATTTGTCATTAATTGTTAATAAAAATAATGGATATTCTGTATGTGATCTTATTTTGTTTTATTCTTTAAAAATCTTATGGATGTAAACACCGAGGAAATTTGCTACAAATGAAACAATATAATGGCAGTGGATGACTCCAGTTACCCTATTTTGTTCTGCCAGCAGGGAAAATAGCACTTGTTATTGTGAGAACAGTATGGAACTCCTTTCATTGAGAGGGCCCTAGTGAACGACTGTTAGGAAGCTAGATAATGAAAGATCTACCAATACTGCTTCAGGAGCTTCCTGAACAAAATGCACTGGGCTACAGAATGGAGCAGATGCTCAGTCTGCATCTGTGTACTTCAAGCACAGTGAAAGCATAAAGCTAAGGGTTTTTATTGTTGAATGAAAGATGCAAGTAGAGATGAAAAGGCTGTAAATGCAAGAGTTAGAGTGCTGTAGGTTCTAGAAACCATGTGGCTGGGATACATTTTAAAGATCCCAGTACTGATAGTGGTGATATCTTGCAAAATATGTAGCCATGGGAAGGCAGAGAACTTCAAAATATGTGTCCTATATTTTCTCGTGTGCTAACAAAATACCATTAGTGCCTCCACAGCAAAATAAACAAAAGCAAATTTCACTGGGGTTTTAATTCCACGTTATTCACTCAAATTTGTCCTGCCTACAATGAAACATTTCTAAAGTAAATTTTAGGTGACCCTTTGATATCACTACCTCATAAATCTATTCTTTTGCCCATATATAATAAACACACTTTCAACTGAACTGAAGTCACAGTCCAGTCTCTTAGTCCCAAGTGGAAGGATGCACTTCCTTTTGTTTGTTGTATGACTAAAACATCCTTTTAAAAGTTACCTTATTTTAGTAGAAGACTCCTGTACATTTATGCTGGAGAATTCTTTGCTGAGTGCACTGTTCTGTGCACTGTAGGATATTTAAAAGGATCTCAGCCATTTCAGTGAGGGCAAAAGCACCCACCTCCCACCAGTAACAATAACTAACATGTCCTAGATGTCACCAAATGTCCTCTGGAGGAAAAAATTACCCACTACTGAGAATTCATTGCTCTGACCCTATAATATTCTTCTTTAGAATTATATGAAATTTACTTCACGTGATCTATTCAGAAAACCCAAAAGAATTAGTAGCACTGAAAGAATGTAGTGAGATGAAAATTTCTATCAACACAATTGCTACAACCTTTGAAAACTTTGAAAAGAAAAGATAGCTTTAAAAAATTAAAATTCAAAACTTCATTGGCAGCCAAAAATGGGAAAATGCTTCCATATGAATTACTTAGGCTAGAGGCATTTGGTATTCAACGGGAATAATAACTATAATCTACAAAGTATGTATACTTGAGAACATCATGCTGTATATGACAAATGCATATAATTTCATCTGTCAATTAAATATTCCATTAGTATGCTGCTTTCATTGCAGTCATCTTTTATTCATTGGATAATTACTTACTTGGCATGTTTTATCTGGTGCTTCTGACTGGTAATGTGCTACAAAAGGCACTCATAGCTATTATACATGCAACACTAGCTTTTACTTTCTTTTTTACACAAAGAAGACCTGTGTGAATCCCAAGATGTAAGATTGATCTTCTCCTTTCACATAGGAAACATAACAACACCTGCCCACTGCTGGAAATAAGTTTAATTGTAATGGAGCATAATTGGACATCATGTCAAGAGCTACCATTTCTAGGACAGGACACATCCTACAGTTAGAAAGGTATTTTTCCCAGCAAAAAAGTGGCACAGATAGCTACCTTGCAGCAGGTATTTTTTTTCATATTCGTTAATTGAGAATTTGATGTTTTGCACTAGAGTGCAGACAGCGTTAGCATACTACCTGTCCTCAGGATTATTTACATTTTATACTGAAGGCTTCATTTTGTAAGAAGGTAAGTTACAATGTAAAAAAATACCCTATGAAATCTCTAGTAAGGTTATTGTATATGCAAGGACCTTTTAATAGTATGCTTTATAAAGCAAGCCATGAAATCCAGAGTAATCACTGAAACATCTAAATTACTATGTGACTTTTGATTAAGATTACCTTTCAAGATGAGTAGAAGGAAGGCCTTTTTAAATAAGTAGGTAAAATAATCTGGCAAGGTATAAAAGAGACAATTAATACTGAGCGCCCAGGGTAGGAGTGCTGGGATGTAGCATGCTATTCAGTTTTGAGTGTTTCTTTGGTGGACCGAATGGATGGGTAACTTAGAAGTAGGTTGGAGGAGGTTTTAAACAGTAGCTTTATTTATTCTTTAGGAGAAAGAGAGACATTCTCAATGCTTCTCGATGAGGTGGATAACTTAAAGGTAGCAGTGTTGGATCAGACGAATCTGGTAGCAGCACCTCGTAAACATGATGAAATGATAAAGCCATGGTAAGGATGACAGAAGAAGAAAGGAATGGAATAAACAACAGAAACATGCAGATATTACATGTATCTTACATTTTCCCCAAATCATCTTAAGTGAGAAGTGGCTGCAGCAGGATTTAACCCTACAATCACTTCTGTGTTCTGTTAGTGCTACTGAAAGAAACACAGTGGTACAATGGCCAGCAATGGGGCATACTGCCAGCCACAGCCACCCTTAAGTACCACTTTGCTCTGGGAACTGCCCTCTTCTGAAGAAGACTACTTTGAAGTTCAAATGCTTCTGGGAGAGAAATATGTATAAAGAACAAATACCTACCACATGCTTATCCCCCCCAGGAACATTTTAAAGAGTTATATCAGTGCCGGCACTCCTTACAAAGACGGCTAAGGCCTAAATGTAACAGCACTGTCAAATTTCTTCTGCAAAATTCTGCTTCTTCTCCTTGTATCAAAGTTGTTGATTTCAAGAGTACCTCCTAGTAAATTTCTTGTGTAAAATCCCACACATTTATGGGAACTGAACCTGCCAAGGTTGACACAAAGAGTGGTTTGAGAAAGGAGACACGGAGATGCAGGGGGAGCTTTATGGCTCATTGTTTCACTGGCAGTCGGGCCCCTGTCACGTTAGCACGTGGGAGCACTTACAGAACACACTTGTAGCCCTTGGCACAAGGTACGTATGGAACTGTTGGTACTTTCACAGGTTGCAAGTCAGGATGATAAATGAGTAGGAGGAAGTGTGTTAACAAATGGATCAGAAATATAGAAGCAAGAGTAAAAATAAAGCATGATCTTTACTATGGCTTGGAGGGGGATAATGAAAAGTTGAAGACAGTGAAACATTAATTAATTATGAAATTCAGGAGATTTCCTTGGTAGATTGATAGAAGCAGAGGACAAAGAAAGCAGAAGACTGGGTAGAGGAGTTAATAAAAGTATGCCATAATGAGGATAAGCAGGAAGTTAAACTGAGGTGGGATCTTCAGTGGGAAAGCATGAGATCATGAGGCTGAGGGATATCTGAATGTTAATATCTTGCATTCCTTGGCGATTGCTAAGAATTCAAGCAATAACAAATAGTGGCATGGCTGTGTTGAAGAAAGAACTCTTCTTTATTACCTGGTGGGAATGCTAGTATAACCATTATGGAAATCAGTATAGAGATTTTCAAAGAACTGAAATTAGAAGTTACATATGACCCAGCTGTCCCTCTGCTAGGTATCTTCCCCAAAGAGTTTAACACACCATACTGTTGTTGGATGCATACCAATGTTTATAGCAGCATAATTTGTAATAGCTAAATACTGGAAGCAACTTATATATCCATCAACAGATGACTCAATAAAGAAAATGTGTTATCTGTATGTAATGGAATGCTACTGGGCTATAAAGAATGACAAATTTGAGACATTTACAGGAAATGGACGCACCTGAGAAATATAAAGTTGAGTGAAGTAAACCAAACACACAAGCTTAAGTAAAATACTGTATCTTATCTCTCATTTGAATGAGGCAAAGTACAAATCAAAAAAAAAAAGACTGTAAGGATGGATAGATAAGGACAAGCAGACAGATCTACTGCAAGAGGGAAATGGTCCAAGGCAGCAAGGGCAAGGAATGAGGAGGTGGGGAAGGGGAAATAAGAAAAAAGATGTGTCGTGTACAGGAACCTAGTAACCACAATTAATGTAAACATTATAGGCCATAACACACATGAGCAAAGACAGTATCAACAGGAATGAAAAGTGGAATAAAGGAACTAAAGGAGGAGGGTATAAGAGTGTATGTTTGCCATCTCTATGGTATTGTCTTCTGCAGATTAAGAGATGTTTGTTCCAAGGAGGAAAATATTCAAGGATTACATGAAAGGTTGCTAACTTTTAGTTGGCAGAGGAAGAAAAATCGCAATAAATATGAATCTTAGCTTCTACCTGCTTCTTTGGGTTTTTCTTGCCAGAACACTAGTGGGAGGGAAAGATATTCAGCATCCCGGAAGGGATAATGGAGATTATTAGGAGGAACTAATAGGTGAGACTGAGAACAAATCTTGGTACTCAGGTGTTCGCTTGGGTGTCTCTTGATTCACTCTTGCCGTTTTCGTGGTAAACAGACACTACGAGCCAAGCAAGGACTGGTGGTGAGAAATTGATGAATCTTAAGGGTCAGGATCTGGGTCATGCTTGTCAGGTAAAGTCTAGCAGTCCTACCAGCTGTGTCTGAGCAGGGTATAGAATGGCGAGCAGAAGAAAGACTGAATACCTGTCTTGAGACCAGCTGCGTAAGTGTGAGTTGTTGCTCAGCATAAAAACCTTACCCTTCTATATTTCTCTATAAGAAATGTTCTCGTTCACGTTTCTCTATCAGAATGCTAGGGGAGCAGAGTGAGGGGAGGGTAAACAGTGTTGGATACCACGATGTACCTTCCAGTTCAGATTTCAGCACCGAAGGTCTTGCTCTCTCTGATGCTAGTAATGAAACCTGCTGACAGTGTTCAATTACTTTCCCTTTCTAGTCAGTTGCAATGATAACACTGTCCCGAAGTGCAGCCTTCATCTAACCTGTGGTTGATGTGGGGCTGGAGCTAGAGGGTAGGTTAGGAAGCCTTGGTGTTTGTTTCAATTCAGGAAGTCCCTGAAGGGCAATCTCAGTTTATTATTTAGTGTCAGAGAACAAAAGCTTCTATTTTGAGAAAAGTATAAGCGACCTTCGACTTAGTTTTTTAAAGATGCTTTGTCTTAAACATCTTTACGCATAATCTATTTGAGCTTCTTGTTTTAAGCAGACTTAGAAGCATAATGAAGCTAATATCCTTGTTTCTGTATCTTCTCAACAGTGCACTCACACAAGCTTCTCCCTCTGCAAATAGTGGGGATTTTTTTTGCTTCCCTTTCCATTCCAAGAGTTAATTCTCAGTATATAATAATACGCAGGTGATTTCTGGCACTGTAGATTTCAAGAGTTTGCTTCCTGAGAATTAAACTGCAGCAGTGTATATTACTTCTCTTCTACTCTTTTTACTATTACTGCAATCTGCATAAAATTTCGTATTACTTTCGTTTCTTTCTCCTACCACCTCTGTTTAGGTTTTTAAGTAGATCACATATCATATAGAGCCATATCATTGTCATGTTCCATTCCCCCAAATATAGTTTTAGCACGGTATCCTCAAAACCTGGTAAAAGGAAACTCACATTTACAAATTTAGCTGTGAAATCAGGTGATGATTTACAGAACAGTAGGTCTTTTATTTTTCAAAGCTTGGAAATTTCTTAAATAGTAACTTTTCACTGAAGTTTTATCACCAGCTATTATTAGTGACTGATTAAATGAAAATGTAGTTCATTTCTTCTTTGTTTTCTTATTTTTATATTGTAATGTAATTTCCCCTTAGTGTTGACCCAGCCTCATAGCCTCCACAATAAAAAGTTATGCCCCTAACTTGCACAGGATTAAATACACTTTTGTATCATTTTATATGTGTTTTCCTTTGAATTTCAGGATAGCTATATTTGAAAAATGCATAATGATAAAAAGTATTATGTTTAGTATGGATTATTGTAAATGACAGGATACAACAAACAAACAAAAAACCCAACATTTTCTTCCTCTTAAAAGTAGTAAAAATTAGGAAGGAATGGTTTCCTTTACCATTTTTATCTTATTGTCTGCTAGCCACAGAATGTATATTTTTACAAATATTAAGTTCCTAGGTAAATAAACATATCTTCTTCATTTTACTACTTTAGAAACAGAAATCTATTTTAAAAAGCATAAGATACCTTTGACTTGGTGTTTTAAAGAATCTTAACGGTATTCTCTCACATATCAGCTTGAGTTTCTTGTTTTAAGTACACTTAGAAACCACTGAAATTAATATTCTCATTTCATAAAGCAAACAAGTAGCCAAGACAAAATGTGTATGGACAACAGAGCAAGAAATATAAAGCACATTTAAAATTTTTCAGTGGGATTATAATATTTAAGAATAGAAGAAAGATGGCAGAGTATCTCCCCAGGTTAAAAAAATAATTCATTTGTCATATTAGGATACTAGTATGTACAGTCAAAAGTTTATGATTCATAAAACAAACAAGATGCTCAGAAACTGAAGGTGACCTTTAGAATACTTTAAATGGAAATGCTGAAAATGTGTGCACATGGAGTGTACTAGGATAGGAGCACAGAGATTTGGTAAAGGCAACTCTCCATTTGTACAATCTAGTGTTTTAAAATATTTGATTTATTGCTTTCATTTAAAAACTGAACTCATATTTTATATGCAAAACTCCTAAAATAGTCAGACATCTGTAGAACAGGAGGCAGTTTAGCTGCTTCTGTTAAGAACAATTTGTAGGGATCCCAAAAGACCAAAGATTACCTATATGTCTTTGTCTTCATGTTATTTCTTGTGCCATTGAACAACCTTCTTTTATACTTTACCTATATTCTCTAGATTAAATTCAAGTAAGGTACAGGAGACTTTTTTTCCCCCTCTAGTATCTTAGTTATAGACTCAGAGCCCATTTATATGAATTTCAGAATATCTCTGTCTTTGGTTTTCTTCATGGTTTCCTGGATTTTGTATTATAGTTTTGTGATGGAGAGAAGAGAACTTATAACTCAGAAAATAAATACTGGATTTGCATTGTAAAATTGAAAACCATGAAAATTAACTTATTCATCTGAGATATTAAGTAGGATAAATATAGTTCTGGCTTTGCTGTGATTTCTAGCAGGAAGCATACGTGATGGTTAATGTAAAGATTACTCAATACCATGCTTAAATGAATCTTTCCGGAAGCAGAGTATTTACAGAAAGATGCACCATTGTCATGGTTGAAGAGCATGAGGCAAATAGACCAGCCATAGGAGTGTGAATAATTATCTAGAAAGAATTCATTATGATTTTTTCCTGTATGACAAAAAAAGTGGGTAGATTAAGTGGGTATTAGAAATAAAAGTGGAATTTACAATCACTTAGGTGTTGAAAAGTCCTGGTAATATAGATTACAGTTACGGCTAATTTTATGTGGGGGTTAAGGAACATGGATTTGAATTAGGTAGAAAGGGATAATCAATAAAAAGATTTTAAGTGAAGGATTCATTTATCAAAATTGAAATTTTGTGACACATGCTATTGAACTCAAGTCTGGTGGATTGAGCAATAGGCCAATCAAATAAGAAACAAGATATTGAGTAAAAAAAAGTCAATTTTATTCAAAAAGTGGACTGAATGAAAAGATAAAGTACTCTTGCCCAAACTCCACCCTGCTAGGAAATTGATTTTGAAGCTATTTGTAGAGACAGTTAATAGGTGTATAAAGAATGGTGGGTATTTTTCCTATAGTGGGTAAAGGTTCTGGGCTTGTAGCCATATGACGTACTTCTGATACTAATCGGCTAGTCACAAGGTATTTGTAAATTCTGCAAATCTTAAGAAAAACAGTGATTATCTTTGTTTACCAATTAGCTTATCTATATCTCATTTCTGATATATAACCCAATGGATAGGCAAGAAGTGGGCAGCTTCTGGGAGACAGAGCAGGAAAAGTTAAATATGGAGTCTATGGTGCTCTACTCCACAGCAGGCTATAAAAATGGACAAAGTGAGATAAACAGCTACGACCATTGCACGTGCAGTATCTAGGTCTTTACTGCTCAACCTCTGGAGCTACTTTTTCATGTTAAAATTTTTAGCTTGAAGATATTCAACTATTTGTTTGATGGAAACTAATATATGTTTCTTTCCTTTGTGCTTAATGATACCATGTTGCTATGCTTAAAAACAAATATCTGTATTTCTTGACACTCCTTTCCCTCTTCCATTCCATTAATTAAACATGAACCCATAATATTTGTTCTACACTAATTTTTAGTAACTTTTGTGTTACTGGCAAACAGTGATTTTATAGTAGTATGTACTCTGGCTATAACATAAATAACATTTTATTATAGTGGCATATTTTTAAAATGCTAAACATTTAGAACTAAGATTGTAAAAGTATTACAATAAATTTATTTACATTGTAAATTATCTTTAATATTTTAAAATTCACATTATTAGCATTTCTTGATATTTAGGGAAAACGTAACTTGTCAGGAGTTGTTTAAGAAATATGGAAATATTGATGTAATATGTTTTTAATAGTAACATTAATATTTATTTCTAGTAAACGTACTAATCCAAATGAAACCATCTTTTAATAGTTTTATTTATACTAGTGATTCATTAATAACTAAAAAATTCCTTAAATATGTGAGTCATATAAATATTTCAGTCAACTTACTGTAGTTCTGAACATGTAAAAAATCACTGGAAGTAGAAAGCAAAGAGGTAGACGCCCTGATTAAATTTTATATTATATTGTAATTATTGTCTATTTCAAGACAACATCCAGGTTTTAGCTCTTATTTTTCATCTAAAATGAGGTGATTGGCCTAAAGGCACGGTAATTTCTGATTTGATTTTAAAATAGTTTTAGTGATGTGTAATTATTCTGTAGAATCAAAGAGCTATATTTGTATTGTGCACTATTATTTTGCCTTGATTTTGTAGCACTTGTATAGATTTCTTTGTCTAAACTCCTGTCTTCATATTGACAGAGAAATCTAAAAGAGAAAAAGAGTGGCTTTAGGAATGGACACAGTTAGATCAACAGGGGTGTCTGTAATGCAATCCATTACTCATCTCCATCTGTGTCTATTTTGTCCTTTTTCCCTGTGAATGTTCCCTACCAACCTTTAGGCAAAACTGTTTCTCTCATCTGCTTTACACTGAGAACAAATTCCTGTTGCTGATTTCGTTCTTTCTGTTCTTTATATGACAGTGAAATATAGTGACTGATGTTCAGAAAATGCAAGCTACTTATCTCTCTTAATTCACTGAGTATAAATGCATATGCCAATCAAATTGTCAGTTTTTTAAAATGTGTAGCCTTCATTGTCAATTCTGAGTCACTTCTTCATATCTAGACTATTGCAAACAAGAATTTAAGGATTTTTTAGTGATACTAGGAAAGCTTTTTTAGAAAACAATCAATCTGTTTGCTCTTATGATTTGTAAAATTGACTTCCCAATAATCTTTTAGTTAAATTCAATAAATGTTTTTTTTTAAAGTAGTCAGTACAAATTCTGTGGATTCTATTTGCATACGCTAAAAAGGTAAAAACAGGAAAAGCAATTTATTCTCTTTCTTTCATTTGAAAAAAAATAAAAATATTTGTACTAGTTCTGTTTCAGAAAGTTGCCAGTACACCACTATTTTTGGTTAAGTTTAAAAGTCAAGTAAGTGGATATGGGATTTTACTCCAAATAAAATGTCTTTTATTAGCAACATAAAGAATTCCTTGCTATACAAGGAGAAAAAAGTTTAAAGATACATAGATCATGGGGTATGACAGCTTGAAGAGCAAACTAAAGTGAGAGATGTAAAATCCTTATTTAGGAAATCTGAAAGTCCCAAAAGAACAACTCCGAGGGCAAAACCTAATGAGCCCCACACTGCTTTGTATGAGATACAGCAGAGAAGGCATTAATTATCTACTAAATGCATGATTGCATGCTAAAAATATAACTAGAAATAAAGTTGATAAATAATAAATGATATCACTAAATTTTTGGCAACAGAATAAAATAGTACAAATAATATCTATCTCTTTTAAATCTTCACTTAATGAAAACATTGAAAGGCTTCAAAGCTATGAGAAGGGGACTCATGCTTACCATAAAATCTTATATACTCTTATCAGCTCTCATACTAGGGAGACTATACAGTATTTACACATGTGAGTTTGGTTTATTTCGCTTATGAGAATGGTCTCAAGTTGTGTCCATTTATGTATAAATATTCTTTATAGCTGAGTAGTACTCCATTGTATAAAAATGCCACAACTTTTTTATCCATTCCTCAGTTGATGGGCACTTAGGTTGTTTCCAAGATCTGGCTATTACAAATTGTACTGCTATAAACATGGGTGCACATATATCACTATGGTATGATGTTTTCAGATCTTCTGGGAATATGCCTAGAAGTGGAATAGCTGGGTCAAATGGGATCTCCATGCCCAGCTTTTTGAGGAATCTCCAGACTGACCTCCACAATGGTCGCACCAGTCTACACTCCCAACAACAGTGCAGAGAAGCTCCTTTTTCTCCACAGCCTCTCCAACACTTGTTGGTAGTATTTTCTATCCTGGCCATTCTTTCTGGAGTGAGGTGGAATCTCAGTGTGGTTTTAATTTGCATTTCTCTCATGACTAACGATGACGAACATTTTTTCATGTATTTATTTGCCATTCGTATTAGATGCGCATTTTGGATTGGGTCTTTGAATTTTGAGAGTCTGCCCTCTTTTGTTTTATTCTCTTTAAAATAAAAAAAATCTTAATGGTATTTCAAAGACATATAAGTAACTTACAAAAAATGAAATTTATCAGTTTGTCTATTTCTCTCAAACAGTTCATGAGACATTGCATAATTATTTATCTTTCTTCTATTGCCTCATGTTTACTATTTATGCTTGCCATATAACAAGTACTAAGGGCAATATTTATGGTATTATTATTTAATAAAATAATAAGGTAAACAAATATGCTACTGGGCCACTGATGAACTTTCAGTCCAGAATGTCTAAAACATATATCTGTGAGAAAATATTCCCTTTTCAGATGCCTTAGAGACTAATATCTCCTTCCCCAGAATGGACATGGGATAGAAAGCAGCCAGCATTATGAGATCTTTCATAGTAGGTGGAACTTGTAGGCAATTTCAGAAGTAGCATCTTAGCGATTGCTAAGTTAGAACCAAGATCAACAGTCCAAAAAGCATTCCTGATCCAAATGAGGCAATGTTTTTAATAAATAGCCAAATGTGAATCCATGGAGCTTGGGAACCTAATAACTAACTAACTAAATAAATAAATAAAAAGGACTGCCTAAAAAGACATAGAAGGAAGACAAATCTGTAGACATACTCAGAGAAGACCCCAGTAGAGGGATGTTAATAGTGGCTTGGCCTCTGGAATAGTAACAGGGAAGAACAACCATTGCTGAGTAGATATGTGCAGTCTCAGCATTAATTCTGATTGAACATTAAATTAAGGGGTACACATGCAGATTGCCTTGCTCCATCTCAGATCCACTAAATCAAAGTTCCTTGAGTGTTGTAGAAATCAGATGTGTGGGTATGTCTCTGTTCCACAAGTTCAGTATGTGAGGACAGTTCTTCCTAAAGGTATGGCACTGGTGATTTTGATGTTTGAAACTACTTATTTCAATTTCAGTCTTCAAAGTTAAACATGACACACAAATCAACACTTCAGACTTTAAAAGATAGAGACCAAGAAAGAAAAAAATAGAGGAAGAAAAACAAAAATAAAAGCATTTTTCAGATGCCTATGGTTCTTAATAAACAAATGAAAAGGTTTGACATTCTCAAGTTATAAATTGAGGTACATAAAGAATATAATCCTCTAAATTTTTCTAAATTTAATCTTTATTTTGAGCTCCCGTTCTGTCTGATAGCACCTTCCAGGCAAACAGTATCATTTCAGATTTAAATATGTTTCATTCAGGATGTGTCCCTTAAGCTTCTCTTCGGAAGACTACTTGAGTTCTGGGAAAAGGACTTAAGTAGGATCTTTGCTTGGGTCACATGACTGACCCTTGACCAATAATAGTCCATTTTGGCCTCTCTTGGATGCTATCACAAGGTAAGGTCACTGTCTGCACTATTAATGCTAAGACAGGCTTGTCCCCTGCTGGGTGATTCATGCTGATTTCCCGTACTAAAACTCTTCACTGCGATCCTCAGATACTCTATTTATTTTGCTTCTATCTAACTTCCCAATAACGTAGACCCTCTTGAGGAGGACAAGATGATCCAACCACATTTCCACTGGGCTACGCTCTGGTGTTGAGCTCCTGCAGAATTTCTTTTCTCTAGAGTTTGAGATAAACATTCAGTATTGATTTTTTCCACTTTAGGAAACTCAACAATCAAATGAGAGATTCTTTCCTATCTTCTTTAAACTTTGACTCTAGCGTGAGAAAGTAGGCACAGAGCATGTCTTAGGGTTCCTTTCTAGTGTATTGTTTTTCCTCTAAGTCTCCTTTTCTCTGTTCCCACTATATGAAATTTGCTCAAAGCTATCGAGAGAGCTGTATATTTTGACTTCCTCAGGAAAAACTCTCGTTTATCTGGTTTTATTTTTCTCATATACCTATTGGTTGTAGGGCATGGTGGCATGCAGGGCATTGCTGGTGCCATACCTTTAGGAAGAATTATCCTCACATACTGAACTTGTGGAACAGAGAGATACCCACGCATCTCCATACATGCCTGTAATATCAGCACTTGGGTGACTGAGACAGGGAGATCATTGCAAGTTTGAGATCAGCCTGGGCTACAGAGTTCAAGGCTAGTCTGAGCTATATGGTGAAACCCTGTCACAAAACAAAACAAAAACAAACAAAGAAAAGATTTTAGCTCTTAAAACTCAGGAGAACCTGGTTCCTGTAAAAATGCTTACAAATATTGTATATTATAACAACAATTACTTTATGGTCATATACAATAAGTATTTTCTGAAATTCTTATTTTTTAATTGCTATGGTTATATTATTTTTTATAAAAGAAGACTCAGCTACAAAATAAAAAAAATTTAGAAATATATAATTATAACAAATAATAAAAATAAAATTGAAAAAGTATCCCCAACTGTAGTAATTGACATATGAGGAAATTCCGATAGAAATCTAATTGTCCAAATTGACTGGAGCTCATGAATATCACAGCTTTACTGGGTAGCAGAAAACTCCTTCAGACCTGTGAGTTCTGGCAGATTAAATTACACAGTGTTGTAAAGTTAGGCATTCTTCTTACTTCTGAATCTTGACCAAGAGCTGCAAATTCCCGGTGAGAGCACGTCCAGGGGATCGCTCTCAGAGCTGAATTCCACAATGTACTTTACAGTGCCCGCAACGCACTCAACGTGCACGTGTGATTATGTAACACTGTCACACCTGGGCTTTAAAAAATGTATATAATTTAATGGTAAGAAATAATATGGTAAGAGTCATCTAAATAACATAGACAGTGTAGTATATATTTGTGTTATGGAGAATGGGTGAAAATTTTAGTTTCTGGTCCACTTTGAGTATCTACTTTGGCCAGTTACTCAAGTGACCAAGATAGTGCAGGGGAAAATCCAGACCATCTTAAAGGAATATGTTTTAGGTTATCCAGGAAGCAAATACTTTTTTAGAGAATGCATACATGATAATGAGAACATTATATTAAACTTTTTGGAGCTATAAGTAGCCTCACACCTTCCCATTTCCTGTGTCTCCTTTTCTATTTGAATTTATCTCTTCAGATGCCCCCATGATTTCTTTTGTGCTGTTCACAGACCTTATAGGTAAGGATCCATGATGGAGGAGTGAGTTACACACTTGCCTGATGCTGCCAGTGTCTGAGAGATCCTTCCTGTAGCTTTCAGTGCACACCCACCGATTTTCCTTGATCTCTTGTTTATTGGTTGTTCATTAGAAAATATGCTGATTTCCATTCTTCATTATGTGATGCAGTACAGTGAATGTCATGTGCTATATTCTGACATTCACATCATTCTGATTTGTGGAGAAACCATTAACATAATGCTAGAGATATACTTCTAGATATAACATTTAACAGTTTTAATCTTTAAAAGAAAATAGTATTAGCTTACACAATTCTCAGTCCCTATTTTTGGTCTCTGAAAGGATACTGACAATCTATTTCTATCATTAAAATTGATTATATAATGCCATATTGACTGTATGGCTTTTTATTCAAAAGATGTATTTTATTTTGCTTTCTATCATAAATTACATTTTTTTATTTGGCCAATTTCACAAAACCAAAAACCTCCAATTACATACAGCACAATATAAAGAATTGTTACAGAGTGTAATTGTCACTAATACTTTTGGTTCAGATTTAGAATTGGAAGCACAAATAATTTGCTCCAGGCAAATCTGGAAGTCTCTCAGACTTACCCTGTGCCTCTTAACTATGCTGTTGTCTGAAGCAAGGCTGCCTCCGCTGTCTCCTCAAGACCCCAACTTTATTGTTTCTGCTTCTCTCCTTGTGCTCAGAGGAGACAGCTACCGGAGCTGCAGAAACCACTAAGACCCTCTAGTGGGAAAATTAGTTCTTTCTAGAATTCCATTCCCTAAGGGTTTTCTGTGTCCATAGCTTTTCATTAGCTCCACGGAGAGGTATGATTCTTATTCTGTCCACGTTTCTCTCACTCTTGTCTTTTTACATACCAACTGGAAGCGGAAGAATGCCTTTAATATATGAAAATTAAGCTTTGTCAGAGAAAGGGAGCTCTATTTCTGCTTTTAGCCCATTTCATGTTGATGGGAAAGAAATAATAATCAGAACTGACTGAAAGAATATTAATTCATTGAAGGAGGACTAAAGCTCAAAATGTTCATTTCCTCACTGAAGCCAAGTTGGAGAGGTAATTTTGCAAACCCATTGCTCTTTTTAACACAAGAAACATGATGAACTAAAAATAATCTAAAAATGATCTCATAATTTGGATGTAGCTATTTCATTGATGTTTTTAATGAAATGATTATTAGGTAAATATATTTTCATCATGATGACACATAGCACATTTTTAAAAAAGTTTTTCTTCTATAATAACCTTTATTACAACTTGATTATTTTAGCAATACAAACCTTTACTGAGATAACTACTTGTAATCAAACTTCTGATTCACATTCTGAAAGAAAATTATGTATCTTCGCCTGACTCTAAGGAAAGGTAGTTAACATTTGAACAATCTAAAAGTCTCTAATCAGAAAGTCTGGAGTGGCTTGGTAATCTTGGAGATACTTATTAGAAGCTCTCATTTAAAGGCTTTACTCTAAACCCTAATTAACTCCAGTTGTTTGTCAATTATCAATGGCTTCTTACAATGGTTGCTTTAGCCTGTTCAAGTCTGCTTTAACAAAATTACTGAGTGGTTTATGAATAATGTAAATTTGTTTCTCACAGCATCATAGGCTAGGAAGTGTGAGTTCAAGGTGATGGCGCACTTAATGACTGATTTTTTTATCTTATTTTATTTTTTTGCTATCTTCACATGGCAGAAGGTGGGGGAGAATATCTTCAGGTTCTTATAGAAACACTAATCTCTTTCCACTGGGCTCCACTCTCATAACCTAATCATCTCTGAAAGATCCCACTTACTAATGCTGTAACATTGGAAATTGTGTTTCAAATATGCATTTTAGGAGGGATACAAATATCCAGTCTGTAATAATATGAAAATCATTTACTACTGAAAAGCATTCATCTTATGTGGAATTAAATCTTTTATCATCATTTCATGAACAGAGAAAAATTATCTAGTCAATCACGTAGCTTACAGCTACCTGACAATGAGCTCTAATATTTTCCCACTCTGTGAGTTGTCTCTTCTTTTCGTTTGTGATTTCTTTTGCTGTGCAAAAGCTTTCCAATAAGGTGATGTCTCATTTGTTGATTCTTTGTTGTATTTTCTGTGCGATCTGGAGTTTGTTCACGAAGTCTCTGCCTACACCTATGTCTTCAAGATTTCTACCTACTTTCTCTTCCAGTATATTTAATGCTTCTATTTATTTATTTATTTATTTACTTATTTGCCTTTTTGTTTTTGAGACAGGGTTTCACTATGCAGTTTAGGCTGGCCCTGAACTCACGTTGTGGCTTTGAACTCATGACAATCCCTGCCTCAGACTCCTGAGTGCAGGGATTACAAGTATGCGCCACCATGCCCCTCAACATTTCTGTTTTAATATTTAGATCGTTGATCTGTTTTGACTTTGGTTTAGTGCACAGTGATGGACATGGCCCACTTTTCATCTTTGGAATGTGGAAAAACAGTTTTTCCAGCACCATTTATTAGACAGACCATCGTTCTTCCAGTGAAAGTGTTTGGCTCCTTTGTTGAAGATAATGTGGTTTAGTGTTTTTGTGGTTGCATCTGCATCTTCTTAGTAATCTCTTGATTTTCAGCTCTGTTTTGTTTTTGCCAAAACTGTGCTGATTTTATCACAGTAGCTTTGTAGCATAATTTTAGGTCAGGGATTGTGATACCCCCTGACATGCCTTTACTGCCCAGAATTGCTTTAGCTATTCTAGGTCTCTTCTGGTTCAAAATGAATTTTAGGAATGTTTTCTCTAGTTTTTTGGATATGCTAATGGCATTTTGATTGGGATTGCTTTAAATCTGTAAGAGTTTTGGGAGTAGGGCCATATTTGCTATGTTGGTTTTTCCTATCCATGAGCAAGTGATATGTTTTCATTTTATGTTATCTTCTTCAATTTCCTTTTTCAGAGTACAGTAGTTTTCAATGTATAGATATTTTATTTCCTTTGATAGACTGATTCCTAAATATTTCATTTTTAAATGTTATTGTATAGAGTGTGGTTTCCCTAGTTTCTCTCTCTGTGAGTTTGTTGCTTCTGTACAGGAATGCTATCGATTTTTGAGTGTTGACTTTGTAGCCAGGTATACTGCTGAATGTGGTTATTAAAGCTATAAGTCTTTTGGTGGAACTTTTAGGGTTTTCAATGTAGAGTAGTGTGTCATTTGCAAATGATTGAAAGTTTAAGTTCTTTTCTTATTTATGTCTTTAATTTCTTTCTCTTGTCTAATTTCTCTTGCTAATGTTTCTATAACTATAGAAATAGTAGTGGACATTCTGTCTTGTTCCTGATTTTAGAATAAAAGCATTCAGTTTTTGAGCAGTTAGCATGATGTTAGCTGTGGGTTTCTTATAGATGGATTTTATTAGATTAAGATAAATAGCTTATAATCCAAATTTCTGCAGGGATTTTACCATGAATGAGTGTGCACCTTGTGAAATGCTTTTTCTCCATTTATTGAGATGATCATGTGATTTCTGTCTTTGGTTCTATTAATATGGTATATTACATTTATTGATTTTTGTATGTTGAGCCATCCCTACATCCTTGGAATGAATTCAACTTGATCGTGTTGCATAATCAACTTCTTGATTTACTGTGTTAGTCAGTATCCTATTGAGGATGTTTGCATCTATGTTCATTAGGGAGATTGGCTTGTAGTTTTATAAGTTGGTTGAGTTTTTCTCTGGTTTTGGAAACAGGGTAATACTTGCTTCCAGAAATCATTTTGGAAGTATTGCTTCCTTTTCAGTTTCCTTAAAGAGTTTCAATATTAGTGGCATTAATTCTTTAAATTTCTTGTAGAAAACAACAGTGAATCTATCATGGCTTGGGCTTTTCTTTGTTGGTAAATTTTTAATTTCACTGGCTGATATCTGGTTAGTTAGAATTTTTATATCTTCTTGATTTAGTTTTGGCAATTAGATTATGTCTAGAAATCTTTCCACTTCGTTTTCTATCTTATTAGAATATTGGTTCTCATTGTAAGTATTAATGATATTTTGAATTTCTGTAGGATCTGTTGTGATTTCCCCCATTTCTGAGTTGCTTGAATTCATGGTTTTATGTTTTCTTTTTTGATGAGGTTGAGTAATGGTTTATTAATTCATTTAGTTCTTTCAAAGAACTGACATTTTGATTTGTTGATTCATTGCATTGCTTTTTAGACTCAATTGCATTCATTTGTATTCTTATTTTTATAATTTCCTCCCTAGTATGAGCTTTAGCATTGATTCATTCTTCTTTTTCTAGAAGTTTGAAGTTCAACATTACATTGTTTATTTTGGCTCATTCTGTTTTTCTAATATAAGAGTTCACTGCTATAAATGTGTATCTTCAGACTGCTTTCATTGTATTCCATAAGTTTCAGTATGTTGTATTGGCATTATCATTTAATTGTGTATACTTTGTAATTTCATGTTTAATTTTTTTTGGTGACTCACTGGTTGTTCAGAAGTGTGTTGTTTAATTTCCATGTGTTTTCATGATTTTTGTTATTTCCAATTTCATTGCACCATTTCCAATTTCATTCCAGTTCATGTGCAAGGAATGACTTCAGTTCCTCTAGCATTAATTAAACATGTTTTGTGGACTATTGTGTGGTCTACTTTGGAGAATGTCCCATGTGCAGCTGAGAAGAATGTGTACTCTGTTGTTTTGGGATGGAAAACTCTGTAGACATCTACCAAGTCTATTTGTTCACAGGCTTGGTTTAATTCTGAAATTTCTTTTATGATTTATTTTTGTGTAGTTGATCATGAGAGTGGTGTATCAAGGTTCCCCACTACAACTTTGTTAGTAATTATTTAGTTTTTCCTGTCTGTTAATAATTATTTCAGGTAGTTGTGTACACTATTGTCTTGCACATACATATTTATGATTGTTATCTTTTCTTGGAGTTTTTACTTAACAAGTATATAGTGACCTTCCTTGTCTCTTTTGATCAATTTTGGCTTAAAGTTTACACTTTCTGCAAATAGAATATACTTCTGCTTTTTTCTGAGTTCCTGTGACACAGGAATTATTTTTAATCCTTTGACTATTAGTCTATGAATTTCTTTTTGGATTAAATGTGTTTCTTATAATTTTGTATTTATTTATTTTATTTTCCTGGTATTGGGACTTGAATGCAGGACTTTGTGCTTTCCAATCAGATGCTTAAACACTGAGCTGTATCGCTGGTCCTAAATGTGTTTCTTGAATGTCATATATTGAAGGATCTTGTTTCTTGATCCATTCTACCTATCTGTTCCTATTGATTGGTGATTTGAGACCATTTACTTTGATGATTATAACTGATATGTATTGGCTTGTCCTTTTCATGTTATTTTCCTGTTGTTGTTTCTCTGTTTTTCTCTTCTGTCTGATTGCTTGTCCTGCTTGGTGGTTTCTTTCTGTTGATGTTCATGTGTTTGTGGTCTTCATTATCTCTAATATATCCTTCAGAGCACTCTATAGAGCTAGTTTGGTGGTCATGAATTTCTTTAGTTGATCTTTGTTATGGAAGTATCTTATTTCTCTACTGAATTTGAAAGACAGTTCTGAGAGGTCCATTAAGTTGGGTTGAAGACTGTTTGCTTTTATGGCTTGAAATACCTCACTCCAGGTCCTCCTTGACTTAAAAGTTTGTGTTGAGAAGTCAGCTGTGATTCTGATGGGCTTTCTTTTATGGGTGATTCGTGTCTTTTCTCTAGCTGCTTTTAAGATTTTGTTCTTGTGTTAAATTTATGAAGTCTTTATTATTACATGCCTTGGTATAGATTTATTTTGGTCATGACTATTTTGAGTTTTATATGCTTTATATATTTTTATGTCAAGTTTGTTGGCCATGTTTGGGAAGTTTTCTGCCATTATTTCTGTGAAGAGATTGTTTTCAGTGGCTTTTGTGCTGTCTCCCATGTTCTGAGTTCAATCATTCTTACGTTGTTATGGTTTGCTTCATCTTGTAACTGTTGGATTGATTTTCATGGTCCATTGCCATTTTTGAGATATCTTTATGTTCGTGGTCACTAGTCACATTCCTGTCTTCTATGTCTTATTTTCTGTCTTTGTCTTCATTCAGCCTGTTGTATATACTTTCAATGGAGTTTTTAATCTGGATCATTGTTCATATCTGTTATTGATTGCATTTTTTATTTATATTGGGATTTCATGGTTTTCATCACTTTCCTAACCTCCTCTATTTTTAAAAACTGTGACTTTTAAAATTTCTTTCGTTTTGATTGTCATTTAGTTTTGCATGTTAGTTCATTTTTTCTATGGTCTCTTCCATTTGTTTTTTCAGTTATGCTACTATCTTTCCAGAGAATTCCAATGGTCAGCTTCAGATTTTGTCTATCTCTGTGCTCTAGACTTGTCCTGGATGGGCTGTGCATTTGGGGTTGCATTTTGCTTCTTCCACTTGTTATTTTCCTTTTTTGTGTTGGTGCTTATAGATTTCTTATGTTAGATATCCTTATCCTTCATGTTGAGGGTGATTGTCCTCAGGGATGTCTTCTAGATAAAAGTGGTTCTTGGTCTTTCCATGTATCCTGAGAGGCTAACTTCCCAATAGATTAAGAATGTGGAGTTTCTATTGTTTTGACTCAGGTCTATCCTTTGGTACTAGACTTGGTAATGATTATGACCCTTTGAAATCTCAGTGTTATACAGGGGAGAAAAACTGATAATAACAGGGATGGCATTCTATTTAAAGTAGTACAGCTAGCAATAACGCTAAACGCAAGCACACCCTGGATATTGACAAACTGTGTTAACTATTAGCCTGATATCTTTAACCAAACAAGGAAGCTGTGAAGTTATATATCTTATAACAGGAACTTGTTTGCAAGGTTTTTCCATTTAATAGAGTGATATTACCCTGTTATGGGAGAGTGTAAGTGGGTTAGGGGGTAGGATGGAGAGGCAGAAAATAGGACCAAATTTGGGACATAGGATGATCATCCAAGTTTTGAGTAATTGTAGGTATAACAGAGAGAGATGAGAAGAGAAGGCCTAGGACTATTGAAGTGAACCAGAAAGGGAAGAGACAGTATTTACTCACATGAAATCTCATAACAAGATAGTTGATGAAAGACAGGAGGAGGATGAGTGGAATAATACAAATGGAAAGTTTAAAGATGTAAGCTTGAACAAGAGGGAAAAGAAAGTAGAAAAGAGAAGAAAAAGAAAATGGAAGAGAAAAAAAGAAAAAAGAAAAATCAGGAAAGAAAACTAATCACACCCATGGAAAACAACCAACTAACATACAGAAAGAAACACAAAGCTGGGCAAAACAAAACAGACAAAAAAAGAGAAAAGAAAAGGGAAAAACACACAAATGAAAAACAACAAAATAATATAAAAATAAACAATACAAAACATACTAACTCAGTGTGCTACCAAGAGGAAAGCCTATCAGATGGAGAAAAACAAAAGTAGTGAGGTTCCTCTGGTGTGTTCAGGTCTGTGCTAGGTCCAAGTCTGATCCCAGAATGTGAACTGTAGCCAAGATTGCTGGTGGATTTGTGCTGCATTTGGGTCTGATGTTTGTCTCTGGATTTGGGGGATGGTATTAGTTTTCTATGGAGTTCTCCCCAGCCATCTAAAAAAGAAAAAAGAAAAGAGAAGAAAAAATAAGGAAAAGAAAAGAAGATGGCCCTACCACCCACTTCTATTCTATGTCTTTGTCTCCAAGCACAAAGCAGGTTCAACTAACTTACCACCTGCCGGCGCATATTGTTACTGTTGCTTCCACACCACTGGTCTTGCCTGTCTATACCGCACGTTAGCGGGTTTTCCCACAGTCTCAGGTCTACTATGTCAGTCACATTCCCACAGGTCTACAGTTCCTGAGTTTTGTCGATGGAGGTAGCAAAAGCCTGTCTTGGACCCTCTTCCTGCCAGTCACTGCAGCTCCATGTCAATGGTTCAAGCAGGAGACCTCCACTTTTATTTTCAATCACTGTAAAATCATGGAAAAGTTTTATGTAGAATAACTTGACCAAATTCATGGACAAATTATTCTGACAATAGTGGCCATTTCATCTGGCAAAGAGATCAGGTAGAAGACGGAGGTAAAAAACTGTTAGCTATCAACAGAACCTGTTTTTTCTTCCTCTTCAGTACACTCTAGATAATGTTCCAACCTTTCATAAGGAAGGACATGCTATATAGCTGAGATCTAGCTAAAGGGAAGTAGATAGGAGTGATGTATGTTGCTTCCAGCTCTGCTACACAAAATATGCAGCTCTGCGTGTTCTATATCCTTAGGAAGTGTTATAAGAAAATGATAGAGTATTAGAAAGCAGCTGCCTGGATCTTTAAGTCATTGCTTGAAGGTGAAGTTAGAGTACCCATGAAGTTAGAGTACCCATTTTTTATATATTTTTTGAGTGAAAAATAAATTTTTGTTCTGTGAAGCCACTGAGATAATGAGATTAATCTGTTACATCAAATTCTGTCATGAGATAAGATTACAAGAGTAGTTTGGTGAATGATGACAAGACCCTGAAATAGTGCAATTATTAGAATAGAAAGAAATGGAAATCATTTGATAGATATTTGGGAGATAGAAGTACCAAGTGGTGTTACAATGTGAAGTAAATGGAGAGAGAAGTACTCTAGCTTTTCATCTTAGCAAACTGGGATAGATGACAACAGTGGTGATAGTGAAAGTTTCAGGTAATAACAAGCTATTTGAAAAGATAATTGTTACCAATTTGAAACTACTAAACTCAGTGTAATTATTTGGAGGAGTATTATTTTTAAAATTTATCTTTTGTTTTGATTGACACATTTGTATGTTTATGAGGTACAATGTGATGTTTTGGTTCGTGTATGATAATGAGTAGTGATTACTTCAAGGTGATTAGTGTGTCCATTACCTTAGAGTTTTCATTGCTTTATAGTGGGTGCATTTGAAAGCCTCTCTTCTAAATATTTTGAAATTTTCACTGCATTACTATTAATTATATTTACGCATCCATGGCAAGAGGGTTTTCTTCCTATCTGTCTATAATTCTGCTTGTTGATCGACCTTTACCCATCGCCCATTCCTCTTTCTTCCTTCAGTCTCTAGTAATCACTACTCTTGACTTCTGTAAGAACAGCATTTTTAAGTTCCTCACGTGAATGAGATCACGTAATTTTTATCTTCCTTATTTACTTACTATGTTATCCACCCATATTTTTGCAGGTGGCAGAATTTTGTGCTTTTTATGGCTGAATAATATTTATTATCTATATCTACTATATTTTTAACCACTCATGTCTTAATGAACATTTATATTAAGACTGTACCCTTGCTATTGAGAATAGTGGAGCAATAAACATGAATATTCAGGTCTCTGCTTGAAATATGGTCTTTATTACATTTCCTTTGGATATATAACCAGTAGTAGGATTCCCAGATCATATGATACTTCTATCACTAGCTTTTTGAAGAACTACCATACCATTTTCCATAATGGTGGTGCTTCTGTTCCCATCCCTGGCACATAAAACTTCCCTTTCTTCACATCCTCAGCAGCATTTGTTATTTTTTTCCCTTTTGATGCTAGCCATTCTAATGGGTAAAGTGTTATTCCATTGCAGTTTTGATTTGTATTTCCCTAATGATTAATGACCTTAATGGTTTTTTTTTTTTTTTCAAATATCCAGTGGATGTTCGTCTGTCCTCTTGGAGAGAAGCCTATTCAGATCTTTAGTTCATTTTTCATTATTAACTATTGAATTATTTGACTTCCTTATATATTCTTATATATTTCTGCAGATAACCCTTGCCTGATTTTGTAGGTTACAAATATTTCCTCGTTATGTTGGTGGTCTTTTTGCCTGTTTGATTTTTTCTACTGCTGCTCAGAAGGTTTCAGTTTGGTGTCGCTGCATTTGTCAATTTTGTTGTTATTTTCTATGGAATTATGCCTGGCTCCTTATCAGGTTTTGTTGTCAGGGTAATTCTGGCCTCAGATGGAGTTTGGAAAGATTCCCTTCTGTTCAATTTTTTTCAGTAGTTTGAGGAGAATTAGTATCCATTCTTTAAAAGTGTGGTAGAATTCATTAATGAAAACATTAGGTCCCGGATTCTTTGCTGGGAGGTTTTTATTACTGATTCAATTGCATGGCTCTCTGTTGACTTGTTCAAGTTTTCTATTTCTTCATGATGTAATTTTGGTAGGTTATATATCAGGATTTATTTATTTATTTATTCTCAATTTTAAATAGGAGATTATTTAATTCATTTACAATTTATTTATTTTTTTAAAAAGGCAGAAAGGAAAAACAAAAAGCAAAAGAGATAAACAACAGCAAACCCAAAACAATAACAATATAAGTTTTCAATCATTTACAATTTTTTATTCTTTCTTTTTGCCAAGCTTTAATGTGAATGGAGTAATATCCTTTTTTTTAAACTGTCTTACTGATTTTAGGGTTGGAAAGGTATCTTTTGTTGGGCCAATGAAATAAGGATAGGAGCTTCTGTATATCAACACAGAGGCATAAGAAACATCACTCTGCATGAATGTTCCTTCATATGGAACACCATGAACCTTGTCATCCCGTGATGATCCATATCACAATAAAACCTGGACCAGAACCACCACAGCCAACCCACAGATCCCATCAAAGAGAAGAAATATTTGTGCTTGTGGTTCACATGAATTTTTATCATTATGATGGGAAAATGAGCTATTAGAAAGACATAAAGCTATTGTAGGGAATAATATTCAGAGAAAAATAAAAGGAGCTACTGATTTTGAAATTGTGATTAAGTTGGCAATGTGGAGAAGATCATCCAAGCAAGTTATAACAGAGAAGTCCAAAGGTAGAAATAATCTGAAGAGTAGTAACAACTAAGGTGTGAGCTGGGAAAAGGATTCAGATTGGAGCATGAGAAAGAATAGTCAGAGTTTAAGAAAGGCACCAAGAGAATATCATGTAATGAAAAAGAAAGAATGCCAGTATCTCAGAGCGGGTGTTGTAAATGAGGTCAATAATTACAAAGGGGAAGAAGAGACAAGATGGCGGACTGGTAGGTAGCAGGAGAGAAACCCTCTCTGAGAGAGACAGCTCAAATGCCAGAATAAAACACCCTGGAGAGACCCAAACAGAGAGAGATAGACTCTCACAACACAGAAAGAAACTAAAGCGCAAAAACCCGCTCGAATAAGAGGTCCTGGGGCTACTATTAGTGAAGATAAGATCGGCAAGCATGGCACCCGCCTCGAGATGCCTGAATTCCGCCTGACCTGAACAAGCGATCCAAGCCAAAGCGACTGGCTTGAGCCACCGGAGCCCGGAGCTGAACAGCCCGGCATGCAGCTCGC